>LJIJ01000623.1:0-90316 GCA_001718145.1 Orchesella cincta | reverse complement strand
CAAGGCTTCTGTTTAATAATTATAGCAGCCTTGATCATATTATGCACGCTGGCTTTAAACAATTTGTATTGGGTTGGTATGCACAATTCTACTTAAGTAACCTAGATGCTGTATCATGAAAATCAGTCCCTTTTTTGTCACTCAAACCGAAAATTCTGCCCCAAAATGATCTCCCGCCAAAAAAAAGTAGGCAGAGGTCATACCTCTCAATTTTCCAGCGTCGTGCAACTGACTCACTCAACTCAACCTTTTGCTATAAGAACAGACTGCATGCCGCTCTCTAACGTCTAATAGCTTCGCTCTTGTTGACTTGTCTCAAGTTTTGATCAGCTCTTTCCAAAACATCTATTCTATCTTCAACCGCCAATCATGGCACGGACAAAGCAAACAGCTCGTAAATCCACTGGAGGTAAACCACCGCGACCTCGACTGGTGACTAAGGCTGCTCGTAAAACAGCTCTACCCGCAGGAGGCGTCAAGAAACCTCATCGGTACCGCCCTGGTACAGTTGCCCTTCGAGAAATACGTCGTTACCAACAGAGCACTGAACTTCTCCTCCGTAAACTACCATTCCAGCGACTTGTACGTGAAATTGCCATGGATTTTAAAACCGACTTGCGTTTCCAAAGTTCTTCAGTGATGGCTCTTCAAGAGGCGTCCGAAGCGTACATGATTGGACTTCTAGAAGATACCAACTTATGCGCTATCCATGCCGAAGGACATCCAATTAGCCAGACGCATCCGTGGAGAACAAATTTAAACAACGACCGGACTTTGACATCATCACATAACCCAACGGCCCTTTTAAGGGCCACCACTGTTTTCAAAGAGCAAACAATTCATTATAAATAATTATTACACCGACGCTAGGCGACATGGATTTGCATTGCATTTATTTTTATTATTATAATGGGTAACAGAAAGCAAACGGAAACATCACCATGAATTCATTACAACAACAACCGTTAGGTTAGGAAGATAACTGAGTCATTAAATAATCATACACATGGAAGTAATGGAATGTAGGATAAAGGCGACTTATGTTCCAAGCCCAACCAACAAAATAATAAATAGTATTGTTAAAATAACAGTTGAAACTAGACAGACACATTTTCGATTTCTCTTTTGGTAATTAGCAGCTTTCTGCAGATGTTTCACTCCATCCTCCACCTTGATATGGGTATTCTCAACATTATAATCGATTCTGTCAATTACACCAGCTTGTTCAGATACCATTGTCGCTAAATCCCTAAAAATTGTGTTGAGGTCCACGATTGACTTGACGACTTGTTGTACTTCCCGTTCTCTTTCTTGTAAAACAATGTTATCTTCTTCCATCGCCAATAATTGTTGCTGAGTCCATTCTTGTTGTTTCAGTCCACCAAACTTTAAACAAAATGATATCAAAGACCGTTGCTTATTGTCAACTCAACAGTCACATAAAAAATTTAAATGCACTATGCATTCGCTTACATCTGAAACTAGAAAATCCTGATCGTAACTGTATGGACCTCCATCATCCATCAGATCAGGGATCTCAAAATACCGACTAGACATTTCTTCCCTCGCAGTTATCTCTGGAATTGCAAAAATTGCATTCATTAAATTGATAATAAATAATATACGGCAGTGAAGTGAGTATATTAGTAATTTATGTAATGCACGCTTGGAAGCAATTTCGCATACATACTTCTTAAATAAGATCCTTGACTTCCTCGAAAATTACTTGACAGTTCTCGTAAACTACTGATAACAGATTTGATGACGCTTTCTTTCAGCCTTTTCTCACTCCATGTAGATCGAAGACCCTTGCTTTGCATCTGCTGTACAATTCGATGACAGTTTCCGAACAACTAAAAGGAAAAACAGGAGAAAATGTTTATCATTTCTGTATTATTCCAAAAGAACCAATGCTTCAAACATTAGATACATAACTATGGGTCTTACCCGAGTTATCGTATGTGTAACTTCTTCAATCTGAAGTTCAGTAGTTGCGTCGTCATCAAATGTGGGTCGCTGTACATGTTTATTTTGCAAATTGTCAAGTTCCTTCATTTTCTGTGTGATAAGGGTGCAGTTGTATCTGATATCTTCCAAGTCATCAATCCATGGCGGGGGCGACGACCTATATCCATCCCCTCGGCCACTGCCCAACTCGATATCTTCTTCCACTACTAACGGCCCTTTCTTAATTAGTGCGACGCGATCAGACGTTGAATCAGGGTTCTGAAACACGGTAGAGTAAGGTATGGCATGTGTTTTTGTCCTGTTTTGATTACTGAAGTTGTGAATTGAATCATTAATAGCTAATTACCTGCTCATTGTATAACTGTCGGCTTTGAATGGAGTTGTTCCTCATCAAAATAAAGACTTCCGTAAGATTTCTCGACACCATGATTATGCCAGTTAAATTAATGACCAGATATTTTGATACTTCAAAATTGCATTTAGGATTTATTGCCCAATAGACAAAACCGGAACTTCCCGTAAGTTTGTTTTAAGTCCTTCTAATCAGCTGATTTTCTCCAGCACGAACACGCTGCAATCATCACGATAAAAATATTAATAATTAGCGAGATTCCACTGTCAACTTTGCACTGAAAGTTAACTACATGTTATTTCATTCAGCAAACGGGTTGTATGTGTTACCACTATTGTTGAGCTGATAAGATCAAAACTTAACTATGAACTATGAAGATAACCATGTACCGTTAGCAATAAAGTCTGAGAGTAGACTCACAATTGTAGGGTAATTGTAAACTTTAAATTCAAGGGGTTTTGTTACCTTTTCCTCTTGATGAATTCATTTTTGATCTTTTGAAAATGTCAACGGTTTGATTAATTTATTGGATTGTTGACTGTAGAAAGTAATACGGAGTTTAAACTGTATACAAATGCATCGATAATCAGTCTGTTTACTACAGTAAATGATATATCAGACTTGATGCATTTACAGATACAATACGATCTTTTTCTTACCATATGATACGATATTTGTTGCGCACATAAGGCAAAAAGTGTACATTATGCGTATACCTGACTCATATTCGGACTGCGAAAGGATATTTTGTTGGTGAGCATTGAAAATTATGTTGTATATCCTCTTACTCACTGTAACAACAAAGATCCCGTAGTTTGGGCTCATGAATGCATATCAAATGAATGAATTCTGAAGTAAAATACAGTTTCAGTGCTTCAAATTTTAAATCATGAAAGCAAACCCCAAGATGAAAGTATTATGAGTCAATTTTGCTGAATTTCAATTTGAATGCGAATGTTCGAAACATATATACCTATTTCTACCTAGGCCGGGACAAGGGTTATGTAAGACAGCAGTTTAATTTATTTCGAAAGCTATCTTGTAGTTCATTTATTTAGTCTTACTGGTCGATTGGAAAAGAGAGTATAATTAGTTGTTAAGAAGGAGATGCATGAGATTTAAGAGAAATCAATGTGGTTGAATTAGAATATGTTTGAATTGAGAGCAGTTTATGCTTGAATACCAGAAAACTCCGAATTAAAACGCTTGACTGAGATTATGTGTTTTGGAGACAGAAGTCAGCAGAATGAATTATTGCAAGCACGCTAAATGAAGAGGCTCTACGGAAAGCTAGATATTTTGAATTTGTGTTATTTTTCCACTTTTTATTTCCACTGGCATTACCTATAGTTTGTAATTTGCAAATAGTGCATGCTTATCATGACTTCATAAGGAAAGAACATTCAGTATTATATCGTGAAAGCATATTATATATACATAATACTATTACAGTACAGTATCTAGAAGAAAGTAGAAATCGTGACATTTGTACTCGTGAATGTGTTTCACTTATAACGATTGGAACAATGCTGCACATTTAAAAGTTTCATATGTGTCTTGTCTTCCCATAGATAAGTGACAAGTGCAAATCAACCGTGAAGTGAAAGTACCAAGTTTCGTATTGCTAACGCTAATACCCATTGTGTGACAAGATATTTATAGAATTACACAACATCGGTTACTCATATTAATACTGTTGCAGTAGAAGGGAGAGATGTCGATAATTCAAACAATTTATCATCAAATAAAAACTAATTGATTTTAATAGTATGATGTCCTGGAAAAATTACGAGTACTCTTTATAAGCAGATGAAATTTCAACCGTTGTGTTTTAGTTTACTTTCATATCATAATATATATTGTGCCTACCGTTAGACTTACAAACTATAACATTGCAAGCATGAAGGATATGTGATGCGAAAGCTGAAGTCATCGTAAAATCAGGTTCATCTTAATTGTTCATAGTCATATAGAGCTCGAGCAGAAGGTCATTGGCGAAATGCACAAAGAAGGACGACAATGTTAATTAGATTACAATAATCATCTACTACTACTACTACATCTTCAAGACATTCTACAAGAATGACCTTGCTACGTACATGTAAATCTAACTAACATTACTGCACAAGTTGGATTTTGGGTAATGACTGATTGTCCGGTTTTTTTCTTAACTATTCTTAAATTAGTACACAAGTTTTCCAGACATTCATCGATTTTCTCAACCCAGTCGTATACTTTCAATAATCAAAACCCAATGCTCATATTTTGCAGACGTAGTAAGAAGACAATAGTAGTAGGCAAGCGCTCAAAGTTTTAAAGCCATTAACGAAACGTAATCATCAGGCTTGGCATCTTGGAACACTAATTCTCCCTCGGCATTCTCATACTGTCCAATGTACGATATTGCCAACTGTTGAAATCCCATCTTTGTCGCAATTTTTCTCGCAAATGGGCTGGAAAAGTAGCCTTCCACAGCGACATATCCTTTGGCCTTCAACATTGCCAAACTTCGTCGATACATTTCCATTGCCAAACCTTGTCTGCGAAACTCACGGTCCACGGAAACGGAAACTAGAGTAGCGATTTCATCTACACCCAGCGTATCAAAAACTTTCCCCTCTTCTTGCAGATGAAGAATGAAAGGAATCATTTTTTGCAACTCTGGTGATTGTATCAGGCTCATGTTGGGTGAAACCGCATCCTTTGACATCTCACGAATTATTCTGACTCCTGCAACCTATACGGGCACACATAACAAATAAAAAAATGTTCACTTTTTAGAGATATGGTTCATTCATTCTGTTGCTCGATCTCATCTTTCATACTCAACCAATCAAAGTAAATTGCATTACACGAGTTCTCTGAATTCCTTTCGGAATGCTGAAATGTGTTTTTGGAAACCCGTGCTCGCTTTTGTGACTAAATTATAAGTACGGCTTCCTATTGTATGTCTTATATTATGTAGTGTATAGTCATAAAAGATACCTTGTTGGAATTTGTCTCGATTGCGAAAAAACTTAGATTCTCCTCCATGTACTGTATAGCAAGATTATCTAGCTCGTTGGCTTTTACTTCAGAGTTGCCCGCAATCTTGTTTAAAGGTTCATCTACGTATACACTTGTATGAAGATGCTCCAGTATGCACGGATAGAAGGTTGGTTCGGCCATCCGAAATCTAAAGTTTTTCCACTCCCCTTCCACGAGCGATGCCATTATATGATATCTGAAACGAAAATTGATCAATTGAATTTTCATTTCATAACCCTCAACCTGCTAGGATGGATATCAACTGGAAAGGGATCCATAGGGAAAGAGAGTAAATTGCTGAATCCAAGAAGAAATTCGATTTTAGATCAACAGCACGAGACAACAAAAGTAATGGACTTTCGTTTGATAATTCATACAGTTAAGTGCACATACGTTGTCTTACACCTTCCTCAGAAATTTGATAACTTCAGAAGAAAAAACATGGCTACTGGCGCCTGGTGCAATGTATGTATGCATGTGTGTATTATTTATTTACAATTACCGTAAAAATAAACACATTCAAACAAAAAGTTTTTTTTAAAGATTCGGCATGTTCAAAAAAATACGGGAAAAAGGTTATATAGATGATTAACTTCTACTTTTCATCCTTGATTGCAGCATAATACAGAACGCATCCGGGAGGTGAAAGTCAATTGGTGTCAACGTGCATTTCATGGGTACGTAAACACATATAGACAAGACAGACACGTACATTGGTATTGGTATTGAATTGGAACGTGTACAAATATCGAGAAGTAGCATAAATAGTATGAAGTTCACCTGTTCCTTTTTCTCACGGGCAAAGAAGTTGCAAACTCCACTTTCTCCAGAAGGAAGTGTAATTACTTGCAATGCGTATATATATGCAAAGAATGCTTTGACTGCCCCTCTGCCTTTCTCCTGTCTCGTCGTGAGTGAGACGACGGGAAGTGAGAAAAACTGTTATTTTATATTACACGCAAGTTCTACATATAATATTATTATGTTATGAGTTGAGGAAGCAGAGTATAGATATCAAGACACATTCTCGTATTATGTACATTTAATAAGTATCAATAAATTTTCTTCTTTTTTCTTCGTCTGCCTTGAGCGAAAGGAACCACTACCTCTCATTCAGTTACACTCCTTCCGTCAGTCACACTCTCTCCTCGAGTCAGGCGATGCAATCAAATTTACAAAAGTACTTTCTTGTCGACTTCCTCAATATCCGTCTCACCATCTGATTAAATATTATTTTCTTCTCCTGTTGCCACACCGCGTAATAACAGTAATGAAAGTGATAACATTTGTCTGCCTTACTATGTATTATCACTATCAACACTATCAGAATATTATGGCTATAGAGAGCGGAAAGAAAAAGTACACTACTTTAAATGACGTACATACACACACATTCACACACAGGAGAGAAAAAATGGAGCAACTTTTTCTTTGTTACTTGTTTCCCCCTTTTCCTTCCACTTTCTCTTCGAAGAACAGACTAAATTGGAAACAAGTCTAATTTCAAATGAAAAGTCTCCTCCCGCTAGCTTACACGGTTTTCCCTTCACTCAACCACTTGATTCTTCTACACCCGTTTCGGTTTTTAGATAGGATAGGGAAAAGTTCATCTCACTCAACTTCTCATTGCTGTGTGCCTCGTCCCAATAAACATCAGAGTATAAAACGGCGCATATTATCAGCCCCATGCACATACCACATTATATCCTGCTCTAGAACCAGACTTTTGATATAGAGCATCCACTGTAAACTCAATTTTGATATTGCAAACATATACTGTACATGTACGTGCATAATACATATATCACCATCACCGCACCAGTTTCTTTCCTGCTTGTTTTCCTCCAGTGAAAAGAAAAGTAGAGAGAGAAAGCTGGAATTGGAGTTGGAGCGGAACTCATATATATATTGTCTCATTTCCTCTATCATTCGTACGCTATGCTATCAGCTTTGCCTTGCGAGACTCCTCCAGGTTGTATATTAGACGATGCAACACTCGCAAGAATGCCATTTTGCAGGAAAGGTTGGAGTGAAAATGTAAACCATTTTTTACCCTAGTCCATTATGACATTAGTTTCTAGTCTGCTACGACAGAACTACGTACAGGCAACAGTCAACTCGTTGTCTTTTAAAAGAACAGGAGAAAATTCAATAAATGTATATTATTCTACGTTTGGCTGTGCTATGTGTACTGCAAACCCTTGGTTGTTTTTAGGCGACCATCTTCTTCTTATTAGTGTCTCTCTTTGAACTTTTTTGCGTTAGTAAAGCAAATAAAAGCTGAGATACCTAGTCAGAAGGTAACAATTCCATACATCCAAATGATGTAATTGGAGGAGTAGTTTTCAGAGATTTTAATGTTAAATACTTTTCTTTAGCTCGGGCTGAGAAATCAAGATATAAAATTACAAAATGAATGCGTATTTACCTACTCTATTTAGTTGTATGTGCAGTAAATAATAAATTATATAGGATTTTTACTACTTACAAATGCAATACATATGTAATGCTATAATATGCATGATTTTGAGTAAGGATTTTAATGAGGCAAAAACAAGAAAGGCGTCGTTTTTTCATGGAGCGCGTGTAGTATTATAATTTCGCTTCAGCTTTCACTTAAATAGATCCAGAAGGGCTTTGAAGTGTAATTTTAGAACATACAGATAAGCTTCTTGTTTCATTTTCTTAAGAGGTTTTCAATGATATTATGCAACATTTTCCCATTTCTCTTGGTTGCTGCTTCATGGATGTAATCTGTAGTCATTAAAACAACGCTAGTCCGGATGACAATATGAGATTATGGATGTATGTACTACTTTGTGGAACTTGGTAAGGGTATCCAGTAGGTTTAATAATAATAAGTAGGGAGGAAAATGGGAAGCAGATGTTCCTAGGCGAAAGTTTTTTTCTCTAACAGTGAGTTGGTTATACGTAGGTGTAGATCGAGCCAGGAAGTAGTTATATTAATTCTGGATTAATATACAAAGAAAACTTTCTATTTTTTCTGTACGCTCTGCTCAAGCTCAGCCTTATAAGGTTGGATTGAGTTGGCAAACCTGATTTTGCTCATAGAAGCATTCTTTATCCTTATGATGAGATGCAGTTTGTGTGATGGAAAGTTTGGGAGAATGTAGGAGTAAAATCTATATGGACGCTGAAGATTCTAGTCTGATGATGGAAGCGTCTTTTGGGAGCACCGTTTACATACAAGCAACCACAACAAACATCTTTTTGGAATGGGTGCATAAACAAGAGAAAGACTTTGAATACACATCACCACGGCATACGTGCGGCATCACCTTTTTGGCTTAGCACTTTTAACTACGAGGTCTTAGCATGTGCGAGGTACGCTACTTGTTGGAACGTGAAATACAAAAGAAGATGATGCCTCTTTCTCCACATCTCAATATGTATGCCCGTTGCAAATGCGAAGCTTTATTTACTTTCCCTTTACCCTTTATGTTTTTACAAATACCTTCTGGTGAAAGCATAAAGATCAGTTGTGCACGAAAATGTAATGGGAATAAACTTTGGAAGAAGGTTTGAACAGGTCTTCTCATGAATATTTGGGATTCCTGACGCACGACTTCCTTTTGACAAAAAATATTTAATGAAAAAATATCATTGGTGGGAAAAATTCCGAATTTATTTAAGTGGCTGCTATTCAATCTCAGTTACATACTCACATGACGGCTGTATAAATAATTTTTCCCCCGCGGATTAAAATAATGAAGAAATGAATGCCTATTTCCATTATATTTTCGCAACTAAAGCTTATACTCAGTGTTTTTATGGACCGACTCGTTTCAGCATTCGACTTCAGAATGAACAGCTTTATAGAATGGAAACTTGTTTACTCGAAACGAAAGACAAAATTTCAAATGTATTTTCAGAGTCGCATGAATGTGTCAAAAGAATGGGAAAGGCATTATTACGTTGTTTATCGTTTTCGTTTGACTCATGCCCCATTGTACATCCTAAAAGAAAGAAGCCTTGTGCCAAGAAACTCCAAAACCAACAACCTGGAAGAATTAACTCGTCTGCTTCTGTTTTATAACGATGTGTTGTTTTTCAACTGATTTACTTACATAATCCTTCTGCCCGAAGCGCTTACGGCTGACGGAATATCAAAGGAGTTTCATCGTCCAACATTGTGTTTCTTTCATGTTTTTGTTTTGTACATAAAATCTATTGTAAGTCACAAATCTCAACTCCCATGTGATGAAAGTCATCTCCGGATGCATCTATACTCTATATCCGCAACCCTTAGAACGAAGACCATATCGACTACCTACCTGGCAATGCCTTGCTGTAGTCCGTTTCCTCAAAGAACTTCCTGGGATTACTACCATGGGAAATCAGAGCAAAGTCAAAGTTCACCTTCATGATCAAGTTAAAAAGAAATGGTTGCAGGATGTTTCTAATAAACTGAAAGTTGACTGGCGTGTGTGTCATGAAATACAACCCAGAATGGTGCAAGACCTTTATCTTTCCAAGACAGCAATGCTATTTGTTTTCGTATGTGTGTATGCATACAGTGATGATGCTTGCTTAATTATTAGTTTACTTTGGACACATATGTAAGGTTTATTATTATTCTTTCATTATAGGTATGAAACTTTTATAACAGAAAATGAACAGTTTACTACATATAATGATTAAATTATGTAGATTATTTAAAATTTCAAAAACATGCGTAAATACAACATATATAGTTTTCTGTCATAGGTGTACATAGATATAAGTAGATAATTTGGACCTTTTCATCATTATGGTAGCCGTTTTGTACCAGTTTTAGATTGCAACAATGCTTGTCGATTACGATTAAAAACAGAAAACTGCTATATATTTTCATTTAGTCTAATATAAGTACATACTCACTTTCTTTATTTAAACCATAAAAATATTAAATACGAAAACTATAGAAAGTATAGCACAGGATAGTTCATGAAACCTGAATATTACACATATAGACGACATTGGCAGCAAAAAGTTTAGCTACAGCGGTTTAAAAATGATCTTTTTGTTTACCTAGATTACACATATAATACTGCTTTCAGCTACGGTATTTGTTTAAAAGCTTGTAGAGTAAAATCAAAGCTCCAATGCTCCGACAACAGCTTCATCTTTGTCCTCCGCATTTGTAAACACCACTTCTCCACTCTCATCTCGATAGTCACGAAAGAATCTTCGTGTAAGTTCCCGGAAGCCGAGTTTTTTGCCGATTCTATGGGTAAAAGGACTGGTGAAGCAGCTTTTAACTAATCTGAATCCACGATCCTTTAAGAAAGGAATAGCACTCTCATACCTAAAAATGTAAAATAATCCATTGCAGTATACATTTATACGTAAATTGTAAATTATGAAAGTTTCGATATAAAAAACTACATCTCAGTTGCTAGTCCTTGACCCCGAAATCGTCTATCGACTGATGCCATGAACAGCTCCACATAAGAATCCATATCCGGATATAACTTGAAGATATTACTATTCTCATCGAGCTGATGGAGAAAGGGCCAAATTTTTTTCATTTCTGCTGACTCCATTACTCGTGGCGTGTCTGCGTTTTCTCTCTTGTGAACTGCAATTATTCTAGCTCCTGCTATCTGTACAGAATGAAGGCAATTAAAAGGGCTTTGCACAAAATGTAGTGACAGACGCGATAAATGTAACGATTTGCCGTTTCACTGAGCTTGCTACATGCTTGGAATCCTGCTCATTCGTATATAAATATCCATCTCTATAGCATACACATAAAAAGGGTTATTCTAGATATTATGGCTTATGCCTCCAGCCTTGAATGCGAATGATCCTAACCGGGATAGATAGAACTGAGATGTGAGCATATCGAAAACTATTGATTATAGGCGCATTTATATATAGAGAGCCATGTTAATGCAACCAATTTCCGTCCTTGCCGCAAGGAACTAGTACTAAATGTTTAGCGAGAGTATGAACATGAAGGGATTGAAACTAGTCTCAAGTTGGAACAACATAATTGTGAAAAAGAGTTTCAAAATAGTTTGAGTCAATGAAGCAGAACTAATCTCACAAATTTTCTCTTCTGCATGTAGTTTCTTTCTCCTGGGTTAAGTTAAATTGCACACGCTCAGTATAAAGGAATGAAATACTCGGATGTAGGCTCAAGACTTACATCACAAACCAAATCGGAATGCTAACAAAGTAATGAAAATCAAGATGGATCACGACATCAAACGCACATCTATGTATGTCTCATTAAAAGTTTCAATACATGCACTACATCTCATACTTGTTTCTTTCAAACAATCTGCCGAGATAACTTAACAATCTACATGAAGTTGCTCCAAAACATGAATGTATAATGCAAACACAAAGAAAATGTTATATACATAGTTTGTACTACAAACTCTACAATTCGGAGGGATTAATAACTCAATTATAAACTTTGGAATTGATAACTTGTATATGCTCAAAACAACTCTCTAGAGATCGAACGTCACATATTATCGTTACCAACTTTATTATTATGATGGAGCAAGGGAATCATTTACTTTGAAATTGCGGTCTTACTATAATAATTGTACACAAGCTGTTATGCATATTATTCTGATATTCGAACTTGTGGAGTTAAAATGTGAAAATTGAACATCAATGTATAGAAATGAGAAACCGGTCGACAACCAACCTGATTGGTTTCCTTTTCCACCACGATATGACTCAGGCCGTCTTGAAAGTATTCCATGATCATAGTATCCATGTCTTTAGCTTTCTCCTCAGAGTAGCCTGTTAGGCAATTTAGCGGCTCATCCCTGTGTAAGATTTAAATACATCTGCATCCTTCAAAGTACACATGATATTACTTGTGTGTACGAATCCTATATAACCACTTTCATAATACCTGTAAAAACTGCTTCTCATGTGAGCCAATATATCTTGATAATTTTCTGGCTCAGCGGGCTTGAATATGAAACTTTTCCACTCCCTTTCTCCATACATGTCATCTTTCATTTGAATATTATCACATTTCGGTTCTGCCATCCTTAATATATGGATGTGTTTCCTTCTCTAATAATTGTATTACCAAACCAAAGTTGAAGTTACAGAGATAGTGGGTTCTTGCAAGCAACTCAAAGTGGAAAACGAACAGGCTGTGATGCGGAGCAGAATTTTATTGGAAATCGTCTTCGCCAGCACACACGAAATGGAAGAGATACATAGTGTAAAATTACAAGAAGAGTCTTTGTACCACGGAACACTAGGTCGACACACGGGATGGATGGCTGTTTTGATGTTGTGTTTGTTAGCCCAGTGACAGCAAAAGGATAATATATTATTTCACACAGCTTGTACTTTGTACTGGTGTGTTGTACGCAAAACCTGAAATTGGAATGGAAAGCAATTACTGCTGAGATACGCTTCTGCTGACACACTGTCCTTTATCCCAGCTTCCAGACTCAAGGCGACGAATCGATGGGATTTTTTATGTTCCAGTAAAATGACACTCACTCTCTCACAACAGCAGCAAACGAATTATTATTATTTCCTCACATATGGAAAAGTGCCCTTTAATCCAGTCGTTACAAAACCTTTTCCGTCTCTTGTCTACCCTTTTTTTCAGTCAAGGACGAATCGGAATGAGGTTTGCTTCACGAAGTTCCTATCCTTTTGTCTGCGTAGTGCAAAACCGTCCATCTCCACGAGAGCACTGGAAACTTTGCCAAATATCTACTAATATTTAAGTATCATTACACATACACGGTGAGGAGAATCCCGTTGGGACGAGAATCCATTTCTCGCTCAGAGAACTTAATTTGATTCTCCAAATGTATCCTTATCTTTTGTATTCCAACCTGAGCTGGGGCTGCTTTTTACTTACGTGAGCTTCGGAAGCTTAGTTATGAAATTGGGAGAACCGAGAAAATGAGCTCCTATTTCCTTTACTTGTGCCTGTCTACCACTGGCTACTGACGAGTGGGTAGGTTTCCTTTTTAAAAGCGAAATCAATTTCCTAATTTTGCACGGAAGCCCGACGACTTTACTTACACCACGCAGCTTGTTGCTGGTGGTGTTAGCTCACAGAGAGGAGATTGCCTTGGCTAACCTTTCAACTCCAGTTCGTTATATAGGGAATTTGAGATGCTATGTAAAAGCCAAAGCGCATTATGTCACTTTCCAGAGTGCAATGTTTTGCTGTGTCTAGGCTGGAGTGAGCTCTTACACAACTACTTCTGTTGATTTGAGAAAATATCAAGAGCTCTTACAGGAAACTCATGTAGAATCGATATGACGAGACAACACGATGATGCGTTGCAAGTTATTACGTTGACAATAGATGCTACAATGCATATGATTGCCAATGAAGGGGCAGATCTATATTCTATATATCAATAAAGCACAGAGCAGAAACGAAACTTTTCACTTGTTGTTTTATGCAAAACCTACTACAATATCAAAGTGGCCTTTTTTGCGTAATCAAATATCTTGGTTTTGGTTTCTATTTGGTCTTACCCACTGAAGTTGGACGATGAAAAGAAAGAAGTGTTTACTCTTTAGGTTCTACCTATGGAATGCTTTTATATGTCACAAAAGGGGCTTTTCATTCCAAGATGGGCAAGTTTGCTTTTGTCAAATCAGACTTTTTCAGACTCTCGTCCTTTTCCTCAAATTTTCCTATCACTAAAATATGCTCCGCATTCTCTTCCAATGTAATCTATACTAGCAAACAGGAGGACTGCTTTAAGTTGGATGAAGAGCACCTATAGAGAGCGAATGTTCTACTTTGTGCTGGAATGCTCCTGGTGTCACGTACTTACGGCGTTCTTGTCAATGTTTTGTTTGTTCGGATATCATCCTTTCATAGGATTAGTATTGTGAGAGTAGTTTGCTCTGGGTTTTATTTGTACTTCTGGAATCTTAACAGTGCCAATTTACAACGAGACTTATGAATGATGTGAATACGTATCAATTCAATACGTGCTATTTACTATCGAGCACTTACATACCAGAAAATGAGAGTATTGAAATCCGGGTATAGGGGCCCTACTTTTTCTCCGTTCTTGCTATCAGCAGCTTTCTCTTCCTGTCCCTTTCCAACTGACAGACGGATTGTGCCAAGGATTGCGCGTTCCCATGAGGCGCGAGAGAAAATGCAAGTGAGGACTCAGCAAACTAGGTCAAATCCGTATTATGTAGCCTTAGGTAACTTCACTTTTCACTTCACTTACTTCATGTACAGGCAAGACATGAGTGACTGAAAAAAGGAGAAAGAGGCATCGATATTCTTGATTGAGTGGCAGGTAAACGGGGAACCAAGGCTGCCCGTACAAATCTGAAGCGAAGAAAGAACGCAAGTGATAGGATATGCAGCTCTTTCATAAGGGAATACAAAACAGAAAGAAATGCTTTGAAAATACTGTGGTTGTCATTTATCTTTTGACTATAAGCACATTCTAGACACAATATAGGTTTTCTTTGCTCCTTAAATCAAAGACAGAATGCCCATCAGTTTTAACGAAGTATGTAGAATACACATTACCTAAATAGCAATGAATATGATTAAACTTTAGGTATTTGCCAATTTTTCTTGCTTTCTCGACTGAGCTTCTCTAACTGGAATAATACAGGGAATGTAAATAGAGTGTTTTCTTTAAAATAGGAAAGTGCATACAAGGAATTTTTTAGCCTATAATACCTCTCCTCACATCCTCAGACACGCTTACCCAAATTTTCCATTTTCAAAGTGCGTTTAGCTTTGTAATTCAACAGAAACCATATAGACTCCCAAATGGACCATTTTCTGCCTTTTTCACATATATCTGAATCGATGGTGCTTAATACTAAATGTGTTTTTGGGAATCTGCGAAACAGAACTCGCTACTCTTTGCGGCCTCGTTTGATTGTCCACGCCGTGATGTTATAGACGAGTAAGAATAATTGTCCAACGGGGGAGAAAGTTCTTTCATTAAACCTAAACGGTCCAGGTATATTAACTTTTCCTCCCTTTATTTCATAATATGGCCAAAAAGTGGATTCCTGACTGCCAAACTTTTGTAACGGAACGCTACAGGCAGTTTTGCAGTATTATACCGTGTTTTTTTGGGATGGAAGCTGGTAGCTGGTCTGAGGTTAGTTCACAGCCACTTGCCAACAGCATTATCTACATTTCTCTATGGATCATGCATCATGCATGATGAATGTGTTACTTGGAGTGAAAATTATTTCCGGGAGCTTGCACACTTTCAGACCTGTGCTTTCCAATTCAAATTAACTTTTATTGCGATTGTTCAACCGTCGTCGGCTTCATGACTATTGCTGAAATAGCAGTATCAATGCCTTGATATATTATATAGATTTATAGCCAACCCATTCATCACTAGACCTGCTCATGTATAACAAATGAATAGTATCGTTGTGTTATATAAGAATATATTGATTGTCCACGACAATGATATTAATTAAAAAGTTTTTATGTGAAATTGTGCGGTTGATTAGATGCATTATATTTCGGTCTTTTGATTTCTATAATACAAATCTTTTCTTCAGTCAGTCCAAGTCATCAAACTCGGAGGGAGACGCAGAGCTCCATAGCCTCTCACCTTCAGATGAAGCTGTAGCAATGGCACGTTTTTTCTTTCGTTTCTGTTTCTTTGAAGAAGTAGCCGTTGAAGGTAGAGAGTCTGTAGCATCGTGAAAATCTTCTTGTGCTCCGTCGCAATTTGCAAATCCTTCTACACTCCAAAGGCAGTATAACAAAAGTTAAGGAATACATTTTTTCATGCAATCTAAATTCAAAAGCAATTGGAAAGCTTTTTGCTACTCAAGGAAATTACCATTTTCTATTTTTCCTTGCTTGGACTCTTCATCATTTTGTTGGTATGAAACTGTATCACCCTGATCTGTGAGATTTCCTTCGACGATAATTAAAGGCTCATAGACTGGGTCGATTGGCTGAGAGCCGGTACAAACGAATGAGGGGTTTACAGATTCCAAAGCTTTCAGAAAATGATCATCATTTCCTTCCTCTTCCAAATTCAAGCAGTCCATGTAGAATGAAGGTGTTCTTTCAATGCCGTCTGCATTATGGTGTCGGCCACCATTGCCACTTGTGAAGGATGTGCACGATCTGATATGAAGAATGGATATTACATGTATTTGCTCAAGTGTCAATCCAAGCAACAGCTTGCTTTCGCTCTAGAGCAAATAATGCCGTAAGAAACTTACTGATAGGTTGACAAATATGCACTTGGGGTAAAATGAGATGATCCAACAGACGCAGCATCATGCATTGCTTCCAAGGCAGAAGTCGGAGTCATAAACCCGTCTGCCAAAGATTCCCCGTCATCAAATAGTGGAATGGAATGCCTCATCGGCTGAGACTGATTTTGTTTTACAAACGGTGACCTCTGGGAACTAATATTTGCCTTTAGAATTCTTTCAATTTCTTTGATTTCTTCAGAATACTTGCTCATTTCCTTTTGTATCGCGTCGTACAACTCTGGTTCGTTTTGACTGATGGAAAGAATAGTGGATGATATTTGTGGAATGTGCAATGGAGGACCAATCTCACCCACGTGATCTGGATCGTAGTATTCTGGAGTTTCATTGTCTTCTTTTAATATACATTCATTCACCACGACTTCGTTGTTGTTGTTATTATTTAAATCCTCGTATTCGTTGTAATCTTTTTCGTATTTATCCTTTTCTTGTGTTGATGATTCAGCAGGTAACCTTTCTGGGGCATCGAAGGTATCTTGGTAATAATTATCCAGTTCGGTTTCAACATAAGTCTGATCCTCTAAGTAGTGTTCTTGAATTTGAACTTGCTCTGGAGATGGAGTTCGAAGACTGTTTGTAGAATCAGAACTTCGAATTTCCACAGATTTGGTAGAGAATTGAGAGTCTGACTCTTTGGGTTCATAAGACTCCAACGTGTCTCCGGATGATGTTGCAAAAACCTGATTTCCAGATATAGTTTGTTTTAAATTCGATGACCTGACTTCGCACACCGTCGCAGATCCAGTAGAACGCAATTTTATTGTTTCATTAAAACTGTGAACACGATAATATTTGTAATATGTATCATTATCTTAAATAAAAATCCCAAAATCAAATCTAAAAACAAGCGTACGCATCGAGAATTTCACAAAAACCAGTCATTGGTTTTTGCCTGAAATCTTTTGGTAAGTTGGGATTGTCTCCACCACCAAGGCATCCAAGAAGGTCATAAAATATGCCCTGAATGTGGTTTGCTCCTTCGAGCTCTGCAATCCCTTGTCCTCCATTCTTGAAAATTGAGTTTATACTATTATTCGCCATTTTATATCATATAATTAGCGTTGCTCGTTTAATCGTTGGTTATTATTACAAAATAGTACTGAGACTGGTACACCCTTGCCATAAGTTATTGGAGTAATTTGTGATTGAAGTCATCCATCCGTCTGTGATCTAATATCCTCATTTCATGTAATACTAACCACAACCACCAACTACTGACTATATTACACCATGAAGTTCCCTTGACATTCATTTTTAAGTTCATGAAGCCACTTGACAATGCAATGGGCTCAAACCTTTGTCCGATACATCCAACGGAAGCTCAGTAGCAACACCCTCAAATTCAGGGAAAATGAAAAAATACTTCGTGGCTGTAACTACTATTCCGGTATCCTAAAGAATTGTAGCATGACTTGGCCATTTGTATGGTAATGATATTATAGGAAACATTAGCGTTCAATCATTCACAGTTTATTAGCTATTGTAAACATTTAAACCTATTCAATAAAATAAATTTATGTATTTTCCTAATTAAAATCTGTCAAGAGAGAAAAGTCAATTTAAATTCTACAGCATTGAGACTTTGTTATCTTTGTTCATCAAGAGTAATTGCTGTTACATATCTGCATCTCAATAACTAATTACTCGCTATGGGGTAGAAAAACGATACAGAAATTAAACGTATTGATAATTTCCCATACTCGATTTGAGAACACCATCAAGACAATATCAGGATGTCGTGATCGTTAATGTGAGTGCTCACTCAAGACGATTCTGCTGTACACTCACAAAGCAAAAAGCCCATGTAAAAAGAGACCATCACGCTTGTCCCCACTATTTAATATCAGCTCAGTGGTGAGTGAGGGAAACAAAGAATTTCACAGCATTAGACATTATCCGACAGCAAACTAACATCATCATTTAACTTAAAGCTGTGTCTCGTCTACAATTAAGATTGCCAAGAGGTTTATTATCACTTTATTACACGCATTCATACAAAGACCATTGACCTTGATTTGTCTTCATCCACACACTACCATACTTATTGCGCTTGTATGTATCTATACATTGTTGTACTACTTGTCCTGCAGGAAGAAATATATTTTTAATGGAGAGGTAATTTGATTGAGCCCTCAAAAAAGAGATCTGAGAAGGGTCTGAGAAGTAAGGTAGTTGGACACCAAGCATGAAGTACATGTAATATATACTACTTACCCATATCATGATGACATGGAAAGATGGGAAGGTAGAAAAAGTTGAATGTAATTGACAGCATGGAAAATTATGATTTGTATGAGTGTCCGGAAGGAGGTTGGAGTGAGGTGTGCTTGAAATGTCATGTATTATAATTCTTGGTATTTTGCTAAATTGTTGCTTCTTTTTACATAAGTCCACTTTGTTTGGCCGCATTCATGTATGTATTGATAAAATAAGTGGTTGTGTTGAGCTGGCTGATGATGAATGTGGGCATACACTTGACTTCCGTTTTTTGCAAAGTGCCAGGAAGCTATTAAATTAGGTCTCATACGTGAGCTTTCTGACTGAAAATTAATAACCTTTATCCTGTCTACTTAATTACGACATTACGAAAGTAATTGAGAGAAAATTAAGATTATGTTCCGAACCTATTAATTTAGCATTGAGTTGAGAGTTTCATGGCTAATGTCGATCACGCTCGATTGCAAATAAGTACCCTTATGTTTCAAACTAAAATAGCAGAGGGGAAATTAACTCGAGCCAACTTTCTATAGTGGTCGTTCGTACGTACAGATTGGAAGAGCCGTTAATTGAGATTGTATTAAGTCCATCGTTTCTGATTAAGAGAAATTTCGGAATGTAATAAATTCTTGTTTTTATTAACTTATGAGCTATTAGATGGAAATCAAAAAGATGAAGAGCAAATTAATTATATTAATATTACCCCATATTAATGCGATGTGTGTATCAAATAAGGCTGTGGTCATGTGGTAGTGTTGCAAAAGTATTGCATTATTTATGAGCATCCATGCTCCAGTTTTGCAAGAGAAGGGAGAAAAGGGCAGATTTAGCAAATAAAAGTGGTCGAGTATAAAACATGTAGCTTGATGAGCTCAGCAAATTTATGGATTTAGAGAGGAAATTCGCATCATCAGAGAGTAACGAAAGAAAGAGGAAGCACTAAAGATGGGAAAATTCAGAGTAGGCATACCCTCCACACTTTGTTCTCCTAACATACATTCTGCTTGTGTGAAAATAACATATATGAATATGACCCCCTATATTTTACATTTATTAGCTACATTAGCATCACATTCGGAAGCGAAACAGAAATAAATTACTTTTGTAAAGTAACATTTTTAACTTGAAATGAAGTTTAATTATAAAATCAGAATTAATGGACGAGATACTATCGACGGCCGGCACTCATGCAACAAAATGTTTATGTAAAAACATGTGAAAATATACTTGCTATCGGAGTGAAATATTGTGTCGTGTGTTGACAAATACATTGTTTTTCATGACAGCTTGACACACGTACCGACATTCCATGACGAGTGTGTATATCTTCACTCACTCTTTTTTGAAAACAATAATCATTGTAAAAGCACTTCGCTTCGGACGTGAGTAGACCAAGATAGTGATAGGTATGATGAATACTACCAGCCTGTTTACAAATGGATATTGTTTTAAGGCACGCATGTGAAAATGAAACCTTCTGCTCTTGATTGTTGTTGTTATTGTCGTCTTGAAGCAGTGCTGGCTTTTTCCTTTGCATACCTTTCTTATGAGTGTAATCAAAGTCATGTTCTCACTCACCAAATAAAACTCATCGCTACAAATAAGCCACAACACAATATATTATAATGGTTTGTGTGCAGTCAATATGTATATAACAAAACGAGCAAAGGAATGAGGTATTAACGCTACATTTGAGTGAATTGCCTTTAATTTATTTGTTACTATCAAGATTTGTTCAAGGTTTTCTCTTCCCGTAATATTCTTCAATTAGGAATTGGAAAGAAAGAAGAAAACTTGCATTTAATTTTATTGCCCAAGAAAAAAGCATGATTACAACTAATAGGAGATACATAGGAGAAGATGGCCTAGTTTACTTGGGTTATCAAATGAGTGAACACGTTTTAGTTCATACCTGTGCATATTTCTGTTTTTAGTTTAGGGATAACAGAGGAATGATGGATGAAAATGCAAGTAACGTTGCATTATTATGCACTTTGTTCAAATACAGTTACATTGCAAACTTAAACCATGCATTTATTTGCACTCATCCTCATCTCACACACAACTCTTTAAATACGAAACAAAGGATTTTTCTTAATTCGTAAGGAAAGTGAAAACGTACTATAAGCATGCTTTTGTTTTGTACACTTTAGCAAATATATGTACATATGCACGTCTTCATTTGCTGATGATTAATGTGATAGAGATAGGAGCTAAGAACAAAGCGAAGTTCACACAAAAGATAAGCATCACTTTTGAATGCATGCCAGCATCTTTCCAGAACTTTGATGGTGAGTAAGTACTCAAAAATTATTGTAAACAGTTGGATAATGAATAGTGAGTGGTAACGCGCTATGAATGTCAGATTAATTCCTTCTACCAGAATGACTAGTATTAAATACCCCAAGTACTCTTGAGGAAATGAAACAATTATTGTTATTATTAGAATCGTTAAATATACAGAAGAATCTTTAAATGGTTTTAAGTGCTAGTTTATCACCCAAAATTCTTTATGCATTCACTTTATGATAACTACATATTATATACGCATATTACATTCACTAACCAACACAATGGGAGTTGAAGTATCGAGACGAAAGACGTAATCCATGCACGTAGAGCAAAATCATATAAAATTTTCCTTCAGTTTCATCTTCACTTATTCTTTTATGAGTCTCTCCTTTACCGTCATTTACACTCGAAGTGATCTCAGCATGAGTGGGCTCCGTGACCACATTATATAGCTGTGTTATTTATTTATTACGCGTACATTATCACCAACTTAAATTCTGGACATGTTGAAATTATTGCCCGTAATAGTATATTTGTCCATTGTGGGGCTAACTTCCGAACAGTTAAGTAAGAGCGATTAAAAACAAGAGTTTACGTAATGCAGCACTCATTAATAGACTTCTCCATGGAATATTTCGGTGTGTACTCTGTTTTTCTTCTGTGCTCGCTCAAGAACACATCCAATTCAATTTGTGTCGTGACTAGTGCATCAAACCTTTGTGAGTTTACGTCTTTGTTCGTCGGGATCCATATTATACGGTAGCCTTAAAATCGTTCAGAGATCACTTTCCTTCTGACGATGTTATCGATATGCGACACTGTGAGCAACCTTGTCAAGTTTGTCTTCTGTAAACGTACGTCCAACATTTTATTTTGTAAACATTCTATATTTTTATTTTAACTCCACAATATACAAGCAAGTAGCCAAGGATGATACAGCATCATAATATAATCTCATCATAAGCAGGAGGGATGTGGTGGCGTAAACATGACCTAGGATGTGTGTGAATGGTTAAATTTAGGTATCATTTGGATATATTGTTTGCAGTATAATCTATAAATCGAAGTGTCCTTACTTTCGTAATAAAATTAAAGTGAGGGTTTATAGTTTGCAAGCACAAAAAATCGAAAGGACGCTTCATGCAGGTTCTTCGTATTCTCTCACAAAAACCCTTTCATCTACTAAGGTATTCTACATGCACATTTCGTTTGATTAACTCAGGACGTTGCCATTATTATCATGCATATTATTGTTGCATCATTCCTTTTACCTTTTTATCAAGTCTTAAGTAAACAAATATTGGACACGAATATTTTCGTCATTTCATGCCTTGGAGTGGATTTGTATGTAATATGTGCATGCACAGTATGACATGACACATTCAGTTATCTTCAACAATCTAACTTTAGTTCAAAAACATTCCTTGACGCTAGACATGCTACGGAACAATATTAGCATTAAAAATATTACTTCCAAAAACAGAGAAAAAAACAGGAGTTCGTCCGTCCGTGAGTGGTTCTGAGAGGGTGCATTTTATATTATCTGATAATGTCCCAACATATTAATATTAAGGTTACATGAAATATGCGTTTTCTAGCTTCCCACTTGGCGAAAAGCATAAAGTTAATTTTTTGAACATGAACATAATATTTCTCGTTAAAGGCAACACCAAAAACAATCTTTCATTTTCAGTTTCAGCACCAGACTATTTAAGCGTAAAGCCGTTATTGTAACTGTGATTCTAATCTAACATGTGTTTTTGTTATCAAATACGAGAATACGGAAACTATATCAATATGACTTAAAAATAATTATTATCGTATCTCATTTTAACCTTATTCTCTCCATTAGTTAAGCTATTAGCCATTTCCCCTCGGAAATGTTGTGAGTTTTAGTTTAAAAAAACAAGTCAGCTTCTGCATTGTATAACATAATATGTTTTGAACTAAACTCCAACACAATACTAATTTGTGTGATTTTATATAATAATTAAAACGTAAACACAAGACATAAATACGTCATGTGTGTGTGGACTTTTAACTATCTGTTCTTGTAGCTCTACTTTCGAGGTGAGCTGATTTCATAAGCTCAGAAAAATATTGTTATTTTTTTTCAACTAAACTCATTCCAATTACACAGTCATACATGATGTGCTAGGCTCTATACCATAATTACTCACAATCACAATAAGTGTAATCACTCCATAAAATATAGAAAAAAATAGAAAAGCTGGGATATGACCGAAATCGCATTTATTACTGCAATTACCATTTCTCATTGTGCACTTGCATGCTGTTTTCATGTTATTGAAAATACTCACGGTCCACCACCTACACCCATATTATATGATCTTTAAGAAAAAACAGTATTTAGCAGCATTTATGGTCATTTGTGGACGTTGCATTTTGCAGTAAAATTGCTGCACTCGTATTGACGAATAGGAGAACCTTTGCGGTAATAAAAATTGATGGATTATGTTTTAAATGCGGTATTATTTTAAGAAAAATCTTGTAACTTTTAGCACATGTGATATATGGCAAAAACAAAGTTGAGCTCTGTAGATTTCATCAAGAGATTGTAAATAAAAAAGCTAACATGCCCACTCATTACATTACGTGCGTCTAATCAGCGTTAATGCACTTTTTAATTGCGCTTTAGCACTTATCTAGTAAAGAAGGTATTGCAATTGCAATGCAATCTGCTGCTGCTTGAAGAGTTTCATTCAGACTTAAAAACTACATATATATCTATATATTATGCGTGTTGTGCTGTTTTGACTTTGTGTGTGCGTGCATTAAATTTCATGTTGGCACTTGCATTTGCACACACAGAAATTTCAAATTGACTAGTTGTATCGGAGCAAAGAATGTTACGTCCATTTAGCGTTTTTATTGACTCTAAATTATGTTTTTACTTGCATTGCACTGCAATCGCATGTAATATTGAGATTCATAATGCATGTTGGTCAAAGAACCAATATCCCACATAGCCTCTGATTAAATTTTTTCTCTCACCTGTTAGTTAGTCCAAGTTGGAGTTGACTGATAGAAAGTATGCCTACATAACACATCATCATCAGTTAACTCCTCACACTGATTTCTGCTATCTTTTGTGGTGGCATTCTTTGGCCTGCTCAATACAATAAAAGTGTTGTAGTGCCGTACTCGAAAGTACGTAGTAGTAAGTAATTCCTATTTTTTTAAACTGATGATACGGTGCATTTTTATTTACCTGTGAACTCTTCAAGGATTATTCCCTTGGTTTAGTTTTTTATTGTAGACACAGCAGTCAACCTACGACCACGAACCATGACTGTCCTGCATTTTTCAGTTTTGAATAGTAGGTGGTGCAGGTACAAATAAGTGGTGTGTCTGTCGCTTTATTATTACCACCGCATCACTTGTGCTATCATTGTTGCTGTGAACGATGATAGTACCTTTCATCCGGCTAAAACTAAATAACTTTTCAGTGATCCCTACCTCCTCCCTTTGTTCATTCATTCCCTTAAAACAGTGTTGTACTTGTATGGGCTCTCTGGGTTAAAAGCCTGTAATACTCTGCTCTGCTCATATACATATATACTCATCATCTCTTGTAGTCATTCTCCTCTTACTTTGTTCGTCTTGTGAGAAAAAAGGCGTTTTATAAATGCATAAATATACGGTAGTATTGATAGTAGTATGTCAGTAAGTGCAGTGTGTTGTCACTAAATGATTTTATGTTGCATTGTGTTCATCATGCAAAAGAAAATGAGGTAGAGGAGCAGAAGCATAAAGCAATTTGACACTTTTCAAATGACAAACTTAGCTTGGCAATATAGTTACTAATATACGGACTTTGATTTCGATTTGCATGTCGAAGCTTAATTTAAGTCAGAAGGGGAGAGAGAGAGGTGCAGTTCATTTGAAGAGTATAGTAGACTGTTTGTGAATCTGTTGGCAAGCTGTCATGTCAGTAGTAAAGGGAATTGTTAGTTGGTAATGATCGACTAATTTGTGAGTGAAGTGTGTGACGCTAAGGTGATGAGCTATCATCGAACACTCTGCTCCGTTATGTCAAGCTGCTAAATAGATTTGACATAATCATCGTGGTTATCTGCTTGCGGTTGACTTATAGATTTGAGAGCGATTCTCTTTTTGCCGTTGTTCGGCTGCGGTTGTGTCGGTTGTTGAGAAGCGTGTTTCTAGTGCCACGAGAGCGTGCCCATGCAAATCGATTAGTTTTAGCTGCTCTAATGAACTTTTTACTTGGTTGCAGTTTCTACGTCTTTTTTTACAATCCACACGTATTTCATGCTCAAATCTAACTACTACACTCCAGTTTTAATCGGAACGTTATATTAACTAACTAACTCCTGCATAAAAAAACTATTCCATCCTGAGTTACATTCTGTGTACACACGGTTGAATTACAGTCATTAGTGCTGTTTACATGTTCCATTATTCTTATCAAGTAAAGAAGTTACGTGGTTGTTGGTATCAAACCTGGAAATTTCATGTTTAAAAAAATAGTTCATCCAATAAGCGTGTCAGTAAGGAATGAAATGTTTGGCAGAGGTGACTTTGTTTCCCTGAGAAAATTTCTGCAGACCGGTTTGCTTTAATCGCCAGGATCAAGAATCTGGGATGAAATTTAATGCGGAAAAATTATATCTCACATCACGTGGAAAATGAGAATAGTAATTTTGTGAGATTTTCTTTATGTATGCACCTTTTCTGTTTCACAGAACAAGATCATTTGGGTGTTGAGAACTTTTAACTTCATTTGAACATGTATACAGAAGAAAATTTTTTTTAATGCACTGCATTCCTTGCAAACTAACATACCTAACAACTTTGTGTTCTAAATGTGAAAAATACGGTCTACTCCCAATCCTGGAATGAAATGAAGTCATATTAACACCAACGATACACGTTATATGCTCTACATTGAGTCTCAATAAGCCGCAACAGGATCAAAATTCATTCACTGTCGCTTCAAATCACGTCATATTGATAAAATAAGCATGTGCCATGCATGCACTGTTGTTGGGATAAGGGAGTCGTGCCACACGGATTTTTCTTGATTTTTTATCATCGGCAAAAATTACAGCACCATTGATGCTGCAATCTGCATTGGAAGACAACGCTCTACTCCTTTGGATGCCACATGGTTACGTGACCTTGTCACACCCAACGCATGATCAACTCTTGAAATATTTGCAAAGACAGTGACCATTGTTCAAAAGATTGTGAATCATTTGTAGTAAAACATGGACTGACTGTGGAGTCGTCGTGTGCTTAACAAGAATAAATTCATACTGGTGGTGGAAGCAAATATTTGCACGTCTTACGGTTCCCTTGAAACCCAACTCGCGAATCAAAGAAAGAATGCCTTAAAAAACACCAACAGACACATTGCCTACCTCTTTCCCTATTCTTTATATCAAAAGAGACAGAACGCCCCATCATCATCATCATCATCATAATCATCGCGAAAATTATTATTGATCTCTAAACTGCTAGTAAATCAACTTGATTCAAGCTATATCAACATCATCCAACAATATAATTGCCTATGATTCTTCACGAAGATTGTAATCATACGGTAGAAAATGATGCACGCTGATGCACTTTAAGTAATGAACTGAATGCTTATTGATTCAATGGAGAACAAAATTGCACAAAAAAGCCCCTCTGATCGGCCTATATACATACACATTATAGCTTGTTTGTGCAAGTCGCAAGGAGGCAAGCAAGCTGAAGCGATACGCAACAATGGGATTCCTTCATCAAGAGCTAATAGGCTGACAGAAACTACTTATGCCTTTTACAAACGTTAGAGAAGCCCTTTCTGTCAAACCCAAAACACTTGTTGTTAGGTATAGGATAATCTTTTTGCAAAAATTATCCAAAGCTGTAACTCCATGCATATTATTATTATCTTCTACTTGATTAACGTGCACAAGCTACTTCTTCAATGTCTCGTCATCAACATCTTCAGCATATTTCATTCACAGCTTCAGTAGCCAAGAAGAACTTTTTTTTGCGAGTGTGAGGAATTTGTTCATCGATGTTACGTTGACTGCGTCAGAAAGTTACTAACGAAAGAGAATAAGAGTGTGTGCAACAAAGAACTTTTTACTTCACAACTTTAACCAAGTACATCTATATACTTGGGTAAAGACTGAAACCTAATATTACGTTATACTGACAACGAAGGCATGCTGTTCCTTGCACAAAAGCAATTCAGTAAGCACGAGGTGCAAGAACTTTAAGCATGAGCCACGACCACGAGCAACATCCGTATTGTCTTAGAGCATGTCTAATATATATAACTAGACTACTAAATAGCAGCAAAAAATATTTAAACATTTTTTTGGGTCTCACTCTTGGTTAAAAGAATGTCTTATCCATGCACGTAACACACGTAGTATTATATATACATACCAAGGATAATTTTTTAAACATTTTTGTGATCTGCTAAAGAGGTGATACTGTTAAGGAGCAAAAAATAATCATTATAATGGTAACCACACGCCCAATGATAAGGTTGAGTGGCTTCAGTAGAAAGACTTCCTTTGACGGTCCCAGTTTAAGCAGCTCTGGTTGTTCTTCCTTCAGTTGTCCCAAAAGAGGCTCAAAACAACAGCTAGTAAAATGTGATTGTGACTGTGGAGAAACTAATACTTTGTTTCGCCAGCAATTCTTGCATCAACAACAACTCCTGCAACAGCGTCAACAACAGCAGCGTAATCATCATTTAGTCCTTCTGCAATTACAAGCTCAAAGGAATAAGAAAGTACAGAAGCATCCGCAGCCACCACAGATCCAAATTCAGCAAAAACGACCCATTTATGTCCCTCATCCTCCACCAACTTTTAGGCCAACAATAAGTGATAGTAACAGTGAGTCTGATAGGGAAGGTTTAGAGCATTTTCATAGACATTTGCAGCAGCTCCACAGACTCACATGTGCGTCTGTTGAAAATGCCATCTATTTTGGTGGCGCAGGTAGTAGTAGTAATGCAAAACCTAGTAAAACAAAGAGCCCAAAAAGCTTCTCCTTTAGGGACATACGAGATATTGGAAAGAAGAAGAAACAGACCAATGTCAACTCATTTCAACAACAACAACAACAACATCAGCAACAAACCCCAATAGGGGCATCATCTTCATCCTCCTCATCACCATTGTCGGTCGAAACATCAAAGCCACTAAAGAGGAGAAACACGACACGTTCTGCAAAAGATTATATTGGAGTGAGCCGTGTCAAATTACTCGCAAAATATTGGAACAAAGGGAGATCCAGTGGTAGTGGTGCTGGTGTTGACAGTGGGAATGGTGGGAGCAGTAGCACAAGTCGAAGTAGTGATACTAGTGACTCCCAGTTGAGCAATTACAGCAGTGGTGGCAGCGGTGTTGTTGTGCCTGCTCCAGATAATAAAAAGAATGGTTCTACTGCCACTTCATCAAATGCCAATCGTGTAATTATCAGCCCTCGAAGTAGTCATAAAAAATATAATAGTAATAATAGCAATAATCAGAAAGGTAATAATAGCACAGTAACGTACAAAATACGATACGATATTCCGAGTAGTTGGGAAAGTGAGCAGCTATTAAGTTTTGCTTCAGCAACTCCAGACCATCATGATAATGCCAGTAAAACAAAAAACAAAGGCAGTACTGGTAGTACCAGTAGTGCAAGCTGTGGAAGCAGCAGCATCTCAAGCGACGAGATTCGTATAAGAAAAAAAGATGCTCAGTTTTGTAACCATTGTGGTCGTGGCCCACATTCAGACCCTGCTAACCTTCAGCCGAGTCCAGTGGCATCTCCAAAATCTCCAAGAACTCGCATTTTTAAAACATTAACTTTCGTCCGTCCGCCCAACCAAAAGCCTAAAGAATTTGGTGGTAGTAGTAGTAGTAGTAAAAATAATACTAATGAGAAACGAAGCGGAAAACTGAGGATCACCCAAAGCAGTGATAATTTAGCTGTTGCATCATCATCATCATCTGCAATTCCAGTTCAGACGATGGTGCAACAAAAACTAGCTCTTGGGCGGAGTAAATCTCAAAAGTGTCCGGAACGCCGTGTTCTTGTTTCCCAATGTGAAACTCTTAATTCCAAACTTGCTCATTTGAAAGTGACTAATAATAATGATTCGACAAAGTGCCTTCCAAAACCTAAACAAACCTTTCAAACCACATCTTGTTCTGTCCAAAATCAACAACCCAAAGTGCGCTTCAAGGAGCAGCACCACAGATCCGAAGCCCAGTTAAATGATAGATCTCAAGAGAAACATAGCATAGAAAGGGCTTCATTACTTCGAAGGTGGACTCGAAGAAACTCATCTTCTTCAACTGTCACCACAACCGCAACCAACGCCAACATGTTACCAGATGAAAGAGAGTTCCATTCACTATACGACAATTGTCGCATTCCTCGACCCAAACTTAAGGGCATTGTTCCTACCCATTCTTATGGCGTTTGTAGTAGTCCCATATCCCTCTCCCGTTGCTCCAGTGCTCTGGGTGAAAACAGAGCAAGGAGACATGCTGGAAATTTTATGGAGTTCACTGAAATCTCATTGCAAGATGATGATGATAATGGTAGTGAAACGAGTGGATTTGAATCGGAGCAAAATAACGCTGCAACAACGCTAGTTAAGAAAGGTATAAAATGAAAGACTATAATATATATAGCGTGTACAGAATTTGCGTGTCGTATTCCATTATTACATTACATATCACATCTCATCACACATTGCCAATAGAAGAGCGGTATATGGTGCACTTCACTGCACGACTCATTTGAGCATTATATTGTACTCTAAATTACACAAGACATTATTTTCGTTATCTTTTCTCATTATTATTATTAGCAGTGAGTATTATGAGGTCTAGGCTTTGGCAGTTATCATTTTACAAGATTATGAGTGTATTTTGTTGTTGTGAAACTTTGGTGGGATGCTTACGGTGTTGTCTCATAATAAGAAGAGATTTGTCACGATTTGCCCGATAGGACACTCTTGTAAAGTGTAATAGTGGATTGACTTGGTTCAGTTCAGAGGTACAAAACCCTACATAATCTCGTATCAAATTGGCATTTCATAGAAATACAGAATACAAAAACATCATCATCATCATGGCGTCAGCAGAAGAACGACAGAGTTCATTTTCGTTGACTATGCTTTACTACTTGCTCCATAAACAGATGGGAATGTGAAGCAAATCTCCTGTAAGACTGTAACGCATGCGTTGCATGAGATGACTGCACGTAATATTATAATGACAGTTTTTGGATTTAGAGTCATGATCATAATAAATGTGACACTATGTCTACATATTACCTAATAATTTTTAAAGTAATGGTTTTCTTGGGAAAGGATATATACAGCATGACATGCAAAGTTAGATTTGCTACTGTACTCGATGACACAATAAAAAAAACTTTTTTTTGCTCTGTCATCCAAGTCTATGTCTCTCTGAAAAATGCATTAAAAAGGAACGTCTTGGATGGAATTAGTATAAAATTCCAACTGAGGACTCTGCTTAGGAGCATAGTTTAGTTGATGTAGTTGTCATTTGTTGGTGGCCCCATTAAAGTGTACAAAGATGAAGAGAATTTTAGAATGCAATGTCGTATTATTTTGACAAGGCAGGAGAAAAATGTAGAGTCCATAATATAAATTTTGTGATGGATAATATACAGCTGCAATGACTTAAATAATGAGATGGATGGATGGATACTTGTGAGAATGATACGGCTGAAAATTGCCTAGCAGGACTTCAATTTGGTCACGATATTACAAGCAATTCATCCAATTCATAGAGTAATTGGTTAGCAATAACGTAACAATAGTTAACTGCAGGACTATGTCAGTCAGTAGCTGCTGCATCAGCACATATCTCTGTAAACATTATGGTGTGTCATAAAAGAATTTTATATATAACATTATAATACCTGTTACTCCCTTATAGAAGTAATAGGCATTATTACATTCAATCACATCACACTGAAAAGTTGTGATGACATAAAGGATAACAAAAATATTTTCATTCACGCTTTGCTTGTTACCGTATTACAGATTGTTATACCACCTTTCATTCCTTTAAAAGTGTTATTACATCACTTTTACACTTCCCCGAATGTGTCTGCTGATGAGTTTTTGCATGACATGAAACGGAAAATTAAATTAGCTTTCATTTGTGTATGCACACAATTCATATCACTCTCTAAGATGAGTACTTGTGATAAAATTATGCATTCATTGCAGATTACAATACTTTATGTGAAAATGGCATTATTAAGAAAACATTGCGTTGCATTTCCAGGTGCAGTAGTTGCCTCAACTTATCTGTTTAATTGTTTTTTGTTTCGTCCAAAAACTCTCAAATGATTAGAGCTACATGCACGCTTAAGGGAAAGTGTACATGTAATGGTCATGCCACTGTGAACTAACGATAAGACTCATTTCATAAATGTCATAAATCATGATGTTGCTGTTCAAAACTCGTGTTCATGTTCTGGCAGCAGTTAACTAATTAATTTGAAAACATTGGTAACATATTGCACACTCTATTGCATTGCATTCGGTACCTATCACATTCTACGTGCCAAATTGTTGATTTATCCAGTTGGTTTCTCCACTTTGTCTAAGACTTTTTAACAGTTCAGCCCAACACCATAAACTTTTGAATGGGCCCATGACAAATAATATGTCAAATGAAATAGCTTTCTAGGAAAACCAGCATACTATTATTGTTGACTAATGTTTTTCTCCAATTTACTACAGAGTCTGTGATTCTGGCATTTTGAAATAAACATTATTTGGTGACTATATTTTAAAGTTTATTACCTCCTTGTGCACCCAAGGATGTACCTTAAAATCATATTTGCTCGCAAGAATAGCTGACTGTGGGTTTCTCGAAGCCGTAAACATATGTATAGTTTACACTCTAGTATAACGTAGCATCGTAATGTTGTTGATGAGTCGGTAATATTGTGACAGTAATAAATTTTAGCATCATTCTACGTTTTCACAGCTCATTTTCATGAATTCATCAACAAAAAAATTTTTAAATAATAAATTAATGACTCGAGTGATTATGATATGGCTAAAAATGCGAAAACGCATTTTTTATGAATGTTGGTAATATTGCGCTAATGCAAATGGTTTAAACTGATTAACTGCGTGCCAATGAACAGAAAAGGAAAAAAATATAAAATTTATGAATGCTCCATCAATTTTAACAGATGTTAGAGCTTTTAAAGAGTTAAAAACAGATAATACAATTTGGTGAGCATTGCATACTAACTGACATGCTTGGCTAATGCTGATATCAGTTTCTTACCTCAATCAAAGTTATGTACGGGCACTTACTTATTGTAAAAATAACTCTGCAGCATTACGTTACATGTAGCTTTTATTGGGCTCAAGTCAAATAAAAAAATCGAGAGTGTGAACGTGAGAATTAAAAACTAACATTAACTGAACATGAGGCAGCAGGTATCAAAGTAAGAACTTCAAAGGCTGAAGTACCTACTCCTACATTTTTTAGTCAATAGAGAGTGAAGGTTTTTACCATACGATTTAATAACCTTGAAAAGGTATTTTGTCACGGTGCCAGGAACAATAATAATATCTAAGTAATAACGTTTCTTGGTCACAGTGTGAAGTTTTTTTTGCTATAAAGTCGGTATCACAAGACGTCAAGCATATGCCCTTTGCAGATTTAAAGCACTCATATGTTACCTGCGCACATGATAATACAACGTGCTAATATAAGTTCTCCTCGCATCGCCGGATCTCTACCATTCACCACGTTGACCACAGTGGCAAAATAATATAATAAAATGAAATAATGGCCTGCGGTATTTGCTCTGCCAGCATCATCGGCTCTACTACTGTAAAATATATCATTAATATATATTTTCCCGTGACATAACTAATTTGATCCGCAAAGGAAGGTCATTAATTACAGTAGTCAGCCTGCTGTTTTGGATGTGAGTCCTGTGGTTAATCTCACCATCGATTCCATTCCTTGCATCATATATATGGGGGTATCACAGAATGTGATACACATATATAAAGGTGGAGTAATCTTTACTTTTTTTGTCAAAAAATGAGTGAATTTCTGCAAAGGATTATGCTCAGTCATATGTACTCTGTGAACCGAGTACAAATGCGTGAATATATGTGCGCTGTGCGTACAGGCATAAAAGTATAAAATGCAATTTACTTGCTAACTAGTTTTGTTTGTTTGATTTTTATTGACACGCATGAAGCATTTCGTTTAGAAACTAGGTTTCTCATGATGATTGACTGGGATATGTCATGTCATTGCCTGCTGGTGGTGATTAGTTCTTGAGAACACCCAGAAAAAAGGAATGGGGATACAAAAAAATTGCATCGACAGAACATTGTTCGAGATAGTGAAGCTTTGACTGCAATGCACTACTTCGCTAAGATCTTAATAACTTTTCATAATTGAAAATTGTCCTCTTAATGAAATTATACAAGATTTAAAAAAAATAATTCCACTTTGTGCTCTAAAGAATGCATTGGAATGTTTACAAACGCATAATCTCATCTTCTGTAATTTACGGAGATTGAGTTTGTGGACATCACGGGGTCTGCAGATGAGTAATCTACGAGTGAACAAAGAAAGATTATGAAATGTTTGTACGCATTGTATTTACATGCGATGAGAACTGGTATAAGAAGTAAGAAAGTCATTATGACTTGTGAAACCGAAAGTCCTCTCCACCCCCAAAAGTCCCAAATAATAAATGTTACAATATAACGAGCTCAACTCACGCATAGTTTCTTTTCTTTACTCTACCTCGTCTTCACGCATTCATTAGTGTTTTATTCTACAAGATTTGCATCACAACTTTGTTGGCCCCAGAAAGAATTAGCTTGTGCATTTTTACACAATATGCCTATACCGTCGACTTGCGCTTACTCATTTACCTGCTTGGGCACATCTGTTTCACTTTTTAAAAAAAAGGTTCATTCATTTTCTTATTTTCAATTAAATTCGTTTAGTTTTTATGGCGTTGTGTGCTGTTGTCTGTTATACACATTTGATTGAACCGCTAGCGATGAAGGATTTTGATCCATTATGATTAGCTAGCAAAACCATTTTTTAGCACAATGAAAAGGAATTTGAAGTTTGTCTGCAGACAGACAAAGGTAGTAGTAATGTAAGTAATATTTGAAAGCAAAAAATAGTCTTTATGGATGTATAATTAGAATTTTAACTGGCGAAGAATCTTCCTCTATTTCCCATTACCAACACCCATCATGATCATTGATCATATCATGATCATACATCATTGGAATTCCTCAAGTCAAAGTATGCGTTAATGTTGCCGATCCCATGCTATTATGTGATGGTGCGTCTGTATAACGAACATCATTAAATACACTCTCATCTCACGTAGGTGTGCACGAAGGGCGAACACAAGAATCTAGGCTAGTATTAGCAGCTACTCCGTGGTTGACGTTGATTATTACAGCGGTAAAACTCTCGTTTTCATCCGCTATTGCCTCATTCAGGGTAAGGGTACATCAACACGGCATATAGAACATGCAATAATAATCAAATAGGCAAAGGCGATACCACATTACAACAAACTAATCAAAACAATTATCACTTTCTTACGAGTAAATTTAATAACTCGCTGAAAACATTATTAAAGCAAATCGCGCAAGACCATCCTATCATAGACTGAAATACTATAGAGAAGTTTATTGATACCTAAAGGCTACCTACATAATAATAATGAATATGTGTCTGAAGATTACTAAATCAGGATAGGTTAACTTACACTCCTCATTAATATCTGATGACCGTAAATATCGGCACAGTTGGTTTAATCAAACAGCCCATAAAAGCTACATAAATAAAACCACTTTGAAGATAATAATAATGATAACCAGCTAGTAATGTTCAAACTAAATTCATTTTCGATAAATTTTGCAGCGTTGGGGTCTTTTTAAGATTCAGGAACACTGATAGAGAAGGACTCTAAAATTGGTATGCTATATAGAAGGGGAGTTTGTGCCGGTTAAAGGTTGAAGGGAGTCATTTGTTTTGTTGCATAAATAAAAGGTGAAGGATGAATGCATGAAAGTTACGGTTTATATAATATGCAATCTGGCAAAGGTTAGGAACTCATCAAGTACAATTATCGACAGTTTACAAGTAGCTGAATTAAGTATGTTAACCACTTTTGCTTCAGGACATTCCTTGAATGTTGGGTAACGCTGAATATGCTTTAAGAAGAGTACGTTTTTCTGTTTTTGTAAAACCATAAAATCCAAATTTCGTGAATGTGACATTATCTTTGTTAACATTTACTACCTTACAGCATTTACTGCACATTCTATTTATGCACTTTTCCTTCTTATATCATTAAACAATTCATGCAAATCAGGAATGAGTAGGCAGCATGCTAAAAAATATGTATGGGGACAATCCTCCATTAGCAGGTAGTATAGTAAGCGACAAACCTTGAATATGATTTATGAATCGTCGGTATTGACTTTCGCTAAACTTCTTCATTCCACTATACATTTACGAAGGAACCGAAAAAAATACAATACAAACAATGGAATGATGAATAGGCATGTTCAATTGGTAATACATGCATCATCCTCATCAACAATATCAAGAACCTTTCAGAATTATTTGACTCATCATTACACTGCTACACTAGCATTTGCTTGGAATTTTTTAACAAATGCCAAGTACATACAAATTACTAAAAATGCTATTGTATGCACCCATATTTCATGGTACAATTAAACTGAAACAATTGTCATAAATCAATTGGCTCACAATGGGCCAATCAAAATAAAAGTTGATGCGACCTCGATTAATGATCCATAATGTACTCCGACATGTCTGTGTTTGCTAACTTTATCCACGAGCATTTCTCTCACTTTCTAACGCCATCTCCGTTTTTGTACCAATTTGGAAAGTATAGTATATCTACGTATCTATAATTTTTCTGGGACGGTTAATGTGTTATAACTTATAAGTTTATCAAATTTGCATCTCCGGAAACAACATGTCAGATTCTTATGAAACACCACAGCCACAAAGTTTGAATCTCAATTAGTTTCACAAAATATATATTAGCATTTTTTATCCTAACTTTCAATGAATTATTCACGCACTATTCTGATCTTTCCTTTGCCTTATCTTTTTCGCAGATGGGCCGACTGACGGGGATGGGGTTAGTCGGAAGCAACAAGCACAAAGAAATATTCCAGCTGAAATGACACCAGCAGGCAAATATTTCACTGATTTCAAGACTCTGTATCACTATCAAGATCAAAGGCTTTCAATCCAGAAATGTATGTACTTCCTGCCCTCTATATTACAGCTCATCTTTCTTATCGCTTTAATTTAAATAAAAAATATGATTGATGCAGTCTCGTGATTGCTTAATTTTTAAGAAAATTAAATCGTGATGTGAGCTTATTTAATTTTTTTTATCTTTCGCAGCTCCAACACCATCGCGTGTTTTGAGCTTTAGAAAGCCACATTTGCCTGCGATTCTATCGAGATCCGGGAAGAAGAAAGGTTGCGACGACTCGTCTTCAATTGATTTCCTCAAGTCCTTGCCGATATTTCGCAAGCTCAGTGATAGTTTCTTTGCGAAACTGTCTGATCATATCTCAGAGGTAATATACATAAATTGTGAAATGTTCAGAGAATCTTTCAAATTTTAATACGGACTTCCGTGTCGGTGTCACCTTGTAATCCATATAATGCATGTAAAGTGCTAGTGTATTAAATTAATTAAAATTCATATCTCTTTTATTTGCTTTTTTCCATGTAGGCATCTTTTGAGCATGGTGCTTACATTTTCCGTCAAGGAGAAAAAGGGAACGCTATGTACTTTATTGTTGCAGGAACGGTGAGTAAAAGTCTAACTCTAATGCTACATAAAGACTCAAATTCTTTTGTTTTCAAAGCAAATACAATGAGGTGATTTTATTGTTAGGCAAAAACTACATTTACGTCTCTTGAACCTGGAAAATCCGATGAAATATTTTTAAAGACACTACACCCTGGAGATTTCTTTGGTGAACGGGCGTTTCAAACGTACGTCCTGACTAAAGTCTCATATAGAAGTAGACACTACTCATGTTCTTTATTGCTGTTCTAATGCTTAAACCAAATTGAAATTTTCATTAATAGAAGGAATGGTCAGTATACCTACAATGGGATCGCAAACAGCGAAGATGGTGTTACATGTGTGAAGCTTGACAAGGAAGCTTACGAGGAATTAATTTACAAGTGCCATGATTTTAAGATCCGTGTGTTGGATCGTCCATTGCGGAAAACCAAGTGAGCCTTTTATGAAAACTGTTATATCATATTAGATAAAGCTATCTCGTTTGTATGGAGTTTTAAACGGTTGATCAATTCTGTAGGCTTCCGGAGGACATTGCCAAAATTAAGCTGAATGACTTGAGGGTCGTCACAACACTAGGAGTGGGGGGATTTGGAACCGTCAACTTATGTACATTGGCCGCTGATAGCTCCCGTGCCTTTGCATTAAAGAAAATGAAAAAGTGCCAGGTAAGAAATTGTTTCAGACACCACAGTTATTTAGATAATTTTAACTTTGCAAGTATGATACACGATGTTTTTTACGCTTTTACGTACCCAGATTGTCGCAACACGCCAAATTGAACATATCAGATCTGAGAAGAATATTCTGTTGGAGACGAACTGTGATTTCATTTGTAAACTTTATAAGACTTTCAAGGATTCGAAGCACCTCTATATGCTAATGGAGTGCTGCTTGGGGGGTGAATTATGGTCGGTGCTTCGTGATAGAGGTCGATTTGAGGATGAAACGGCAAAGTATGTCCATTAAAATAATAATTACAACATGATGTTACAAGTATTCCAGTTTCAGACCCTTTAAATTAATGATCTTTCTTTTATCTTGTCAGATTTTACATAGGATGTGTCATAGAAGCTTTGAAATATCTCCATATCCGGAACATTATATATCGCGATTTAAAACCTGAAAATTTGCTTCTTGACTCCAGCGGCTACGTCAAGTTGGTCGATTTTGGATTTGCCAAGAAACTTGACGTAAGTGCTAACAATCTCAATTGTGTTTTAGACTTTTTAAATCTATAATGTATACATAATATCATTTGAATTTTCAATGTCTCGTTATGCAGGGTCGAAAGACATGGACTTTCTGTGGCACCCCCGAATATTGTGGTAAGTATTTTTAATTCATTATAAATAATTCATTCGTTATAATAAAAATGTAGAAATGCCAATGTAGCTAACATGTTCAACTAATTATTTATAGCACCTGAGATTATTCTGAACAAGGGACATGACCTCAGTGCTGATTTCTGGTCATTGGGAGTCCTTACCTGGGAGCTTTTAACGGGTACCCCTCCTTTCACAGGTACGAATTTTACCATACTATTCTAAATTATAAATGTGACTATACTTTCTAACACGATGTACGATTATTGCAGGGGGCGAGCATTTGAGAACTTATAAGATCATTCTACAAGGAATTGATGCCATAGAATTTCCACCGACTGTTAGCAAATATGCTGGAAACCTCATCAGAAAGCTATGCAGAGACAGCCCTGCAGACCGTCTCGGAGCACAACGGGGCAAGATCTCAGACATCAAGAAACACAAGTATGGGCTACTAAACCATGTTTCAAACCACCATAAAGCTAATAATTTGAATGGCTATTAAATTGATTCCTTTGTATCATGCAGATGGTTTGATGGATTTGATTGGCATGGACTTCATGCTAGAACTTTAACCCCACCAATCATCCCAGATGTGCGTGGACCTCTTGATTTTAGTAACTTTGACGAATATCCTCCAGACAGAAATGGCTCACCACCAGATGATTTGAGTGGTTGGGACTGGGATTTCTGATAGCCTAATCATTAGTGGTCGTTGTATGAAACTATAAGTGCCAGAAAAAAGAGTAACATTATATGAACATAAAAAAGCGTCCTATATTTATATACCTTGTGATTTTAATATGAAAACTTTATGTCTACAACAAGACGAGGAGGCATTTTCATTTAGAAAGTATGGAAAGACAATAACTAAAAGATTGTTTGTTACCTGTTACCTGTATTGCTGTTTTAGCAGTTGAATAAAAGAAAAATGCATGTGCAAAATATGGAAAAAGCAAATGACAATACTTTCATTCATATGATGACAGTGTATAAAATTGTAAAGCACGTCAATTTAATGGGATCGTACACCTACTCAACGTTTGCATTAAATAACGACATGGATCAAAGAGTTCATGGATTATACTTGATTGATTTGAAGGGTGTAATGGGTCCAACATTTCTTGGGCATGCCACAATGTCAAAAGTCCATTTCTTCTTCGATTGTCTTAGCATCGTCCCAATACACAATCTGCAAGCAGGTTATGAAGTTACTTGACGGAAGTTTTTCTATGGATGAAGTGAATTACTTGAATTAGAAAAATATATCATTTGACTACCTTTGCTTTTATGTCAATGTTTTGGCCTTTCCAATTCCCGTGAGCAATTATTTTTTCCATTGCAAAGTTTTTTCTTACAAAAACAACATCGTTCTCTGTTAATTTCATTGCAGGACAAACATCATTGCCTCCGTCACCTTTATATAAGTTTGTTTATGAACTATTAGCTGGATGAACGGAATCAGTATTCAGATTCATAACTGTAAAATGTATTGACTACCTGTGTAGTATACTTTATTGAAAGGTCCCTTCAGTTCAATGTACCTTTCCAGTGCGGCTCCCTTGCAAAGGTTTCGAGGACAGAGAGGACACGCTTGTTGTTGTTCATAGGGAGTTAACTTTAAATAACCTTCATCCGTTTTATCAGCTTGGTTTGTGATAATAGCATCTGCAATCAGGGGCGGTCTGCGACTTGTTAAAAATGTCTGAATAAAGAAAGTATTTGCATCTGATATAACCACCAACTTGGAGTGGTGATGAACGTTTCGACTTTCAGATATTCTTTGAAGCAACTCTATCATTCCTAAAACGCATTTTCTCGAATTAGACAAGCCAAGCGTAAACTTGGTAGGTAATGTCTTCAATTGACCTTGAAAAGGTTTCACAAACAAACCTTCTGTAGGCTTAAGCAAAGAAATTTTGTCAGCAATAACATCGTATGTTCCACCCTCATCAGCGACAAAGCGAAATATTTGATCCATGTACTCTGTCCAGTTAGTGCCATCATACATTCTCTGCAAGTTGTCTGGTATGGGATCATGTATGATTTCCATCACTGCCGTGTCCGAATTTTGATCAACTATTGTATGATCAAAATCAAATGCATACAGATATGCAACCTGCTCTTCGTCCTCACACTATAATAATAAATCAAGGTTGCAAAGAAATGTTTGAGTTCGTTAAACATTTCACTTCTTTTGGTTTGTTTCAAAGAAGAAGAAAACTTACCGAACAAAGACAATGACAGCATGATTTTTTAGCTAATTTTCCGGACTTTGCCATAATATTGGAAGTGAGAATTGCTTAAACTACGTTATGAAATGGATAGTGTATCGATTCGTCTGGTTCAAGTCGTCACGTGATGAGATTGTTGGGTTCATATCGTCATGATTTATATGAAGCTCATTCCATACCAAACTATGTAAGATATTGTGCTTATCAGACTGGTGTTGACATTCGTGTTCTGCTAGTTTTTTTACCAGTATTTTTCTTGGTACTGAGAATTCTTATTATAAATGTAAACATTTTCTAGGTCTCCGAGATTACATTATAAGCATGGAATTTTTCCAAAGTTGCTAGGGGCATGAAGATACTTATCGAAGAAGTTTTGACTGCTGACCATGAAACTGTTACAAAGGGTCTCACTCATATCATCAGTATGCTGTAGAGGTAACAACCTCTTTATTCATACAAGAAAGAAATTTTAACATTTTATCATGTATCTACTATCTTGTAGCATGACAAATCAGTAAGTTTCCAAATATGACTGTAAAAACTGACTCCAAAGTCAGAGACGATACTAATACATAATATACAAAATGTAACTTTTCCACACGTGTTCAAGTTATCAAATAATAATAATAATTATTATTAGAAAAGGCTGGATAGAGTTCCAAGTTCAACCGCTCTTTCACATTCAATGAAAAAATGAAAAAAAAAATCATATCTAGTAGAACATCTCTGGATAGTTCGCAAATGGCATAGGTTGACCAGCCGCATGTGTATTCATTACATAATGTCAGTTTATAAAAAAAAGGTTGAAACTTTAAACAACATGATGTGAAACTGCATGTCAAACTAAAGTGTTGTCAATATACTTCATGAATAGTAATCCCATTCCATGAAATGTGATTGATGAGTAAAGCCACGCGAAGAGTTGTAAGTCGTTGTTGTTTGAATGACTAATCGTAAGTTCAAATGTGAAGGTTCAAGTCAGTACAGTAATAATCAGAGTTGGGTAGTGTGTAGATTGTCAAATGTTAGGTCAGCTTGATTTTTGCAATTGCTCCATCTTAAAGGTATACCGTATACGTGACAAGAGAAAACTAAAACACATGTAGTGTAATCGAGTTAATCATTAAATCGCATGAGATAAGGCGAGTGCATTTGATATGGCTAATTATTTGGAAAAGCACGCGTATTATCATCAATCATGAACCATTCGAGTTTTTCATAATGAGATTAAATCAACTAAACTAATCCATAAAATGTTTTAGCCAATAGATCTGAATGATGGCTAGTGCATGATTATCAAGTAGAAATTCTGGTCGTTGACATGTTTCATTCCCATTTTTTGCATAGTCCACACAAAAAAATCGTTTAAAAGGAATAAGAAGCTGAGTTACACCTTTTCCAGCAACAGTTGGTAAACTGAGCTGTTTCCTTGATCATAAGTGTTTCTTCAGGGGTTATGTGAACCTGCTTTTCGTTACAATTATTTCTAACTTCTGATTTTACTATTAGTTTCTGGTCCTGTGTGTTAGCGTTTGCATCAACATTTCTCCTAAAAAAAATTAGCTGCTACCTACTAGGAGTAATTAGCAAGATGAGAACACATTCCCCTGACCCTTTTATCCAAATTTCTGATACAGAAATTCCCGTTGTACAAAATGTACTGAAGCAGAGACTCCCCATATCTGCTCACGTAAGTTGCATGCTCTACTGTTGCCATTCATTCTCTTAGTTTCTAATCAAATGTGACATAGCACCTCGGTGTTCTTATTTCAGGAATACAACATGGTCCTTAGCAAAAAACGCTTTCGTCAGGATGTGCAAGTTTGTACAATGGACGGAGATCTTAGCGACAATGCTATCATTTTGCTGACAACTTTCCGTCAGGTTAGATTTTGAAGTTTCTCTTACTTAATAAATTTATCACTTGGTCACAACTTAAACTTTAGAAGGTTGAATATAAATAAATTACTATTTATGGCAGGATTATGGCCTCGAAATTAGTATGTCTATACCACCGGGCTATTTACCAGATGAATACTTACGGCAGGCTTTAATCAGCACAACGGTTATAGATTGGGATGATGCGTTCGTGTTCATATCAGTACCACGTCCACTTTCCATGATGATCTTTGAAATTAGTACTGTCATAAAACATAATTCTACAACTGTTAACCCTAATTATCAGTACGTTTTTGACACCACAGATTCTACAGCTCTTCACCAAAACTTTAGGTAAAGAAACAATATAGCAAGGGCATAGCACAACAATGAATAAACTATGACAGGACACAAGTAAACCGTAATTATTTGATCTTATTTTACATAGGAATCTCAATGATGGAATCGAAATTCGACCTCTTGATAAAACTATAGGAGCCAAGTTTTTGCTGGATAACTGGAAATATACAAAGGATGGTACTCCAGAATATGTTCAGAAGGTCCTCGATAAAAATCCAAGTGCAGGAGTATTTGTTGATGGGAAACTAGCTTGTGGAGCCCTAGTGAATGTGCATGGACTGATTGGCCTTTTGTATACCGATAATCATTATCGTAGAATGGGTCTTGCTCAACTTTGTATGCGATTTCTATTCAAAGAAATGGCCAAAATAGGTCAAGTTCCATGCAGCACCAGTCAGTCCAAAAACGATAAATCTACTAATTTCCATGAAAAACTTGGTATGGTTGTCACTCATGAAACTGATTACATCTTTCACATCCCTTACTCAGAAGCAAAGTTCAACACATAATAGTGTAAATCAAAAATTAATTTAATTTTACATTTTATCGCGCCGTAAAGAGTTTTTGTATTAAATCAACGTAGTTACATTTCTTCTACAAATTCTTACATACCTACAGATTTACTCATATCACATTTAATTTCATTATACATACAAAATACTTCATTGTATTACAAATGGTTGTTTCATACTTTCATCCTAAAAACCTGCGACTGCCCGATCATTTAGAGTTCATCCAGCTGAAAGAAAAACAAAGTAAATTATAAACAAGGCTTAAACTGTTAAATTCTAAATAACTTATTCATGTGTTGCACAAAACTATAAATGAACAAATATGTTTACCAAATCATTAATCTCATCTTCGTCCTTGTCTTCCTCCATACTAGCTTCTTCCATCTTCAATTCAAGCTTAGGTTTCTTATCTGCATCTTCGATTTCATTTTCTCTGGACCTCTTATGGAAAATATTGGTTCCTGCGAGCCTCTCATTTTCTATCTTACATACCTTCAATGGGAAATTTTCTCGAATCTGAGACAAAGTGCTTTCACTGACTATCAAATTCTGAAAAAATACTTCAATATTGTCCGACTCGTTGGGCAACGAAGGGATTGAGGCATTTTGCAGAACTTTCTTCGACACCATGTCCCTCATGTTTCGGGCAGCAGGATCAACCGGTCCCTCCAAAGGATTAAAATCATAGCTCAAGCTCTTCGCAGCTATTAACTCATCAATTAAAGACTCCTTTTCACCGATTCCGTCGTTTCCTTCATCACCCATGTCTTCCGGCTTTATAAGAACTGGTAACTGTGGAATGGAAACATCATCCGCATAACTAAGTTCTGAGAACACCAAACACTGCAACAAAAAAGTCGAATTTGTACTACTTCGTAAACATAATGAATAATAGTAGTTATATTTTACTCCTACTTCCTTCGTATATTTTATTCAGCATACCTGACGATCCATATCTGGAACTAAAGACCCAACTGCAGCTCGAGTGTTTTTCCGATAAACTTTTCTAACAATAGCTGCTCGGTTGGTTTTCACCATTGCCTGCATCAATGCTTTGAACATGACTTCAGACCTCTACAAAAGCAATATAAACGGTGCCACTTTTGGAAAACATTGTACAATGAAAATAATTATTGTACTGAGAAAAAAACTCACAATGTCGTCTTTCTTTGGATAGAATAGCGTTGTTCCATCTCCACATTGTAATGCCGGGTTTAATTTTTCCACAGGGCAGAACACCAACAGTTTCATGCACTTATCTCCACTTTTATAGCTCTCGTCAGTTTCCAAGTCTTCGAGCAAAGCAATAATATTTAATAATAAACCCTTCAAGTACAAATATGATGCTGCTTAAACACAGAGTTGAGTTTATTTTCTTACCATTGTAGGGAACAATCTTGTCTGCGAAAAGGTAACCTTTGCCTCTGTCTTCATCACCAACAACAGTCCCGTCCTTTTCCGTCCAAATGATTTCCTTTTCTAACACTTTTTTAGCAACCTCAATTACAACTGTTTTCTCCGCAGCATTAGAACTGCTTGTATTGCCACTCCCAACAGGAACTAAGGCAGTACTGGTAGAAGGCTCATTGCCATTTGCAGATTTATCAGATTCGACCTGCTTTATGAGAACTTTTTTCATTTCTGCAGCCTTATTTTGCCTTGTGCAAACATAGCCACCGACATTAATGGTGATTTTAGGCGTGATTTCAAAAGGTACGTTCCACGAGAACAATTTTGGGATCTTCTTTGATAGAGTATTCAAAATCTGGCATTTGGCCTTCTTGAAATTCGTGACGAAGCTAACGCTTTCCTGCAAAATGAATTCAGAATCATGACATATAAAACACTTTTGAAAACTGATTAATTGAAGTTGAATTCTTCAACCCACAACTTACGTATTTCTCCTGGCCAAACGTAGTTTTGATTAACTTGGAATTCTGCAACTGAATGTCGGTCATTCCTACTTTATTTGGCAATCTATATTAGTCAGGATTAAAAACATGTTAAACAAGTTAAGTCAAGGCACTAAAGTATTTATATTATAACAAACGACACTTTTATCTATCGTATGATGTGAATAACAAACGAAGGCGAGATTCAGCTGCACTTACACAATAGATAAGAAAATTTCATTCTGAAGCAGTTTATCAGCCAGGTCCTGCACTTCCTTTTCATTGAGAACATACGAACTTAAGTTGGAAAAGTACAAGATCTTCTTCTCGCCATAAGCATCTTCCCTACAATCATTAAAACAATTAAATGTAAAATAAACCTTTACCTTTATTAATTACAGAAAAAAGCTTTAACACTTGAATACAAAAATACAAATACACTTTAGAATATCAGATGAGATTATTAAATGAACATACTCAGCCTGTGCTATTACTGCATTGCAAATGTCATCGATGCAACTAATCGGATTTTCGATCCCTCCACTTTCAGCATCTTTAGTTTCACTCAGAGCTTTCAAGCCTTTTCTCAGAGCATCCCAGTCCGCCTTCAGAAAACTGATACTAGACGTGGTATCAGATCGGCAAATAGCAATGTGGTCATTGCTCTCTGAAAATATCTGGCACAAAAATCAAAACTTTAAATCAACTAACTGGCGACTGGGATGTGTTTATTGTACTTTATACATAAAAAATGATAACTAAATATAACACAAAGTGAAAGGATAATACTGAATACTGTACCTTATCCTCAATACATTTTCCAACCAAATGAACATATTCTTCCATCACCGACGTCATTCCATCTTGCTCCTTAATTTCCACAAAGTAAGCACACAAATCCTGTTCAAACGAAAATACATTTTACTAATCCTCGCAAAACACAACATAACTCAAGTTTTACTGACAAGTTGACTTTCTTGCAACAAATTTTTAAAACTGATTGATAATAATTTACCTCTGGAGAGTTTTTCGGCTTTCTACTCCCCATGACTGTTGCTTTCCAGTAACGTTGCGTGAAACAGTATTTCCTTGAGTTCGATCTTCAGCAGGAATGAACAGCAATCAACTTTAGTTGCAAGGAAAGGTCATCCACCAATTCTGATTACAAAAGCTCAAGCGATTAAAATGGAAAAGTTAACGACAATTGTCGTTGATTAGTATTACTCGTAAACAGACAGGTGTTTTACACACTTCCTATTTCAACTTGTCAACTTCTTTGTATTACACATTTTACTCGAACACCACAGTCATTGAATAAATTAATACTAATGCCAGCTTATAAAACAGTTCTCCTTCGAAACTCTTATCCGAACTCATTGTCAGTCAAGGACATACTTACGAGTCGGACTAAATTCACTCCCAAACGTTTTTTGTTGGCAAACAAACTACTACTTGTCAAGTACAGCAAAATATGTACATTGGTTATATTCAATTCAATGCAATGAAAGAACACATACACACACAATGTCAATACTGTGAACGTTGAGCCAAAACTCTCTCCCGCACAGAAATTACAGAAGCATTGAAATGTCTCACATTTTCCACTCGCTCTTTTTGCAACCTTCGCTTTTCATTTTTATGCAAAACAGAAACGAAGCCAAAGTTCGCTTTGGAACATGTTGTATTCAGATTAGTAGAAATGACCATGAAAGATGAATGGAAAAGGTGTACCATTTCATAAGCTCATTTAAATGATTCTTTAGCCAAATTGCAGAATTTGTAAATTCATATGACAAAATTAAAATGTAGCCCATTTAGACGGAATATTATGCACATGTATAAATATACTCATCTTGTATTATAGAAAATGAGCCATCTGAAAAGTGTCCAGAAAACTGGCTAAAAATTTATTTTATTGCAAACTTCGGATTACAGCATAATATGAATGTGTAATACTCATAGGGTACAGTTCTATTTAAGTTCTTTGCTAATACCAGTAAGTAATACCATTTTTGTTAGGAAGAAAATGAGGATTAATAGTTAGCATGCCATCAATACCTAATTTTCTTTGATTGTTTAATATTTTGTCATGATTTTGTCTTACATGGCGATTCTAAATGAGACGAATCAGAGAACGTCATGCGAAATACAATTTTTATTCTAATGATGCGTTGATAAAATGTATGATTACATAAAACAAAACTCAGCATACCGGTGCAGCTGAAGCTTACTGCTTTCACAGAAATTTTGATCCCGAATTGTGTTCGTGATCACATACCATAGCCAGTTATGTAATAAGCAGCGAATTTGAATTCAGAGCAGATTATAATACAAAACTCTTAACCTAGCCTAAACACATTATGTTCATTATCAGTCACGAACACCCAGCTATGGAAAACTTTAACCTTTGTATTAACAAGTCGTAAGCAAGTTTTCATAACCAATAAAATTCAAAAGTAAAAGCACATGCATTCGTACACTTAAAACTGCTGCTTTGCCGTGTACCTACTCACTCATCTCATTCATCCTTCAATTGTGTAGTATTGATCTACTAATCTTGACAGCTATGACATCATTGGTATCTTTTGAATATGTTGTAACAAAGTATAACGATGGAGCGGCATTAGCATCAGATCAGCCTCGTTCGTATTTTCACGACTATCCGGACTCAAAAAGTCCGGTGGAATTGGTCTACTAATTGAAAGCATAAATGCGGTATAGTTGCTAGAAACTGAAATATATTGTAATGCTGGTTTGTCTTATAAATTATAAAGAATAAATTACGGTCTATAAATGTAGTAGTAGATCGTCAAAACAAATTAGCAGTGCGTTGCATGACTTCTGCTGGACAGCAAAAGCCTCCTATAGCATGGAATGGCTTACGTGGAACCAAGACCACATATAATGTGTCTCGTTATGCAAACGTACACTCGGATTACTTCTTCAGTTGTCCTGCTGGTTGAAAAGATGTGATAATCATTGGGTTTACCTGTACACAATGCATAATGGATTATATGTTAAGTTCAGCTCCCTGTCAAGTGTTTACCACATAAATCAAAAATTAAAATAGATTACATCGTGGGCAGATTCCATGAGCACCTCCTACATAAATGCGTTTTGCACACGGCACTTTGAGTTCAGTACTGTTCCAGTTCTCTTCATTTTTATATCAGCCACATGATAATTTGTAAATTTTGCACACGGCAGTCTCAATTCACCTATCTATTGAGTTAAGGGGAAAATTTGTGAACTACTTGGAACAGCTTTTGAGTGAAACAATAAATCTGTGCAGCCGCATCCGGTATAACATTAGCATTACCCGGCCGAGGAGGAGGAGGCGGTGGGGGTGTAATGTAAGGCGTTCTTCGCTAATAATATATAAAGGTTCGTCAATATATTATTCTTTTGTCATATTATGCTTTCACCCGCAACAAACGCAAAGGAACCGCTTACGATTAGTCAATTCCAATATTGGTTTGTGGAAACGAAAAAAAACTAGCTGATTTCGGAATCCATTAGGGCAAAATTACCTTTATACTTATAGTGTAGCAGCCAGTATACAAAATTATTATATAGTGGTTTTACGTCAGACAACATTTAAGGGTCTCGAAGTTCTTGAATATAATGATGATAATGATCATCAAGTCACACCTGGAAGCCTGTAGCTACACAAATGTTACCTCGCAGAGGATAACAGTTGGAGGAAAGGAAGCTTTCTTTGCGAGTTGCTGATAGATAAAATGCACCAACGGCATTGCTTTTTATATCACATTCATCCATCAAACACAGCATAATCGTTCAAGCACAGCTTCTCTCCCTTCTTCCTGTAGGCTCCAGCTCCTACTGAAAGGGGAAATGATCTCTCTATGCTGGCGCTGCACTTGTGTGATGTGATGAGATGATTCTAATATGATTTATCGTCTCAAATTAAATGGCAATCATGTGTTTGATTGTACTATACAGGTGTAGTAGTAGTACCTATATATCTATGTTTGCAGTACTGTGCAAAGTTCAATTTTAACACACACACGCTACCCACATGGAAAAATATTTTTTGCATAAACTTTCTCTAGCTTTTATGTATAGGTTCAAAGGATTAAAGTTCATTCTTCCTCTAAATCTCTTGCATAATCTCATAAGCAATCAGAATGAAACTTTAATGAGATACACATGGTTTTTTTTAGTAAAACGCTTAGAGAAATCTGTTAAGCTATCCCTGTCAAGCTTAACTAGCAAGTAAAAGCAATTTAGACGGTTCTATTCTTGAACAAGACCTTTGCTTAATCTGGAAAATCTTGTTTTAAAACTTTCAGTGGCCAGAGTAGCATATGAGAAGAGATGATGCTAGGTTTAATCTATTCCTAGGAAGTTTGATTGTGGTAGGTCTTGGTTTTGCAACCTTGAACTCATTCTAGTACAAGGAAACATCTGTGTGCCTTATGATATACTCAAATCCCATTAAAAGTAACCTATAAATACATGCCTAAAATTTTTCTGTTCTACGCACTTTCACATCATCATGCCATTTTAGCTTTGCTTGATTTGCTTTCACTCTGCAACCAATGAAAAACGTATTATGAAGATGGAATTTTTCGATCTGGTTGATTGAAAGAATGATGATCCAATGTATTTACAAACATTTTGTTATATTTTATAGGCAAGCTCAAACGCAATATAAGTAATAGCTCCAATCTTGTTCTTGTTGATCGGTGAGTGACTGGTGTGGAACGAAGCATATTGCGTTGTAGACGACATCAAAAAGGATATATTTTGTTAACTAGCCCCAAATGTATGTTTTTCTATAAAACTCGACATGTTTTATAAGTTATCATTCTTTTCCGGTTGATTGAATAACATTACTAATACAGATGCTCTCCATTTCTTTCTGTTTTCCCTCATATAAAGAGAAAAATGGGCATATCCGTTGAAAAATGGCTTGTTATGGCCGTTCTGACAGTCCTCTCCATATTTCTGGGACTGCTACCGTATATTTTAGTCCGACACACAAAATCAATGCTCCACACAGATTCTACAAGGTACAAGGTCATTTTAACCATCCTTTCTTGTTTCGGAGCGGGCGTTCTTTTCTCCACATCATTCCTACACCTTCTTCCCGAAGTGAGGGAGAGCTTTAATGAGATTCCTGAAGTGTGGACAACATTCGATGACCACTTCCCTGTGGCCGAGATGGTCGTTATTTGCGGCTTCTGCTTAATATATATCGTAGAGGAAATCGCCCACTTTATCATGGTAGATGGACATCATGGACATCATCATCATATGAATACAGTTGCCAGACACAACTCCATAGCTCACGGTTTACCCATCCCGAATGTCAAAGGAGCGGTTACAACTTCGCGCAGCGCAGCATCCATTGCTCAAAATGGTCCATCAATTTGTATAACTATGAGTGACAGTAGTAATGATCTCACAATGCGAGTTGACGGCAAATCATCAATTGACTGTACTTCCGAAACGGAGGAATGTCCGGATGACGACAAGAGTTTCACATCCTCCCTCAGAACCTTCTTGGCGCTGATAGCACTGTCCTTTCATGCTATCGTTGAAGGGGTTGCGGTGGGATTACAAGTACGACGCAATACATCTTATATAGAATTTTATTTTGTTGATGTTGTTTTTCGGAACAAGATTAAAGTATAATATTTTTACATGTGTGTTGTACTTAGGACTCCACGGATGTGTGGGTGATGTTTGGTGCCGTAGCGTCTCATAAATTCGTAATCTCATTCTGTATGGGAATGGAGTTGGTGGCTTCTCAAACTAAAATAGCAACATACATTTCATCCATCGCTTTTTTCGCTATCCTTTCACCAGTAGGAATCATCATCGGATCTTTGTTGTCGTCAAACAGCACAAACAACTTGCCTGTGACAGTTATTGAGGTAAATACAACATATATACCTTTAAAAAAAACTTCTTCAGACACACTTTTATTCTTCAAAGTTATGCATAAATATCCTTCCTCAAGAGCTGCGCTGACTTTTGTATAATTTATGACTTCCATTAAAAATGGATGTTCCTCTAATGCAGTGTTCCGGTTATGGAAGACCGAATTGTTATTATGCGATAAACGGAAAGCTTTCAACGAATGTTGAATGCGTTTGAAAAATTCTTTGAATGCTACGCCATTGTTGAGTTGCACAAAAGACAGTTGAACCAAAAAGTGTTATGAATCAATGCAGTCGAATGAAAGAACCTTTTTTTAAAAATCTTTTGTTCACTTTATAGGGAATAGCTTGTGGAACGCTGCTTTATGTCGTCTTTTTTGAAATTCTGAACCGTGAACGAGACCGGAAAAGCTATTCCATGTCATCTTCGAGAGCCATTGGTTTCATTCAATTTGTTGCACTGGTGGTGGGCCTTGTGAGTATGGGATGTCTTCTCACATTGACGCATGGACATAATTCAGAGGACTCTCATGATCATGGTGATGATCATGACCCAGGACACGAACACTAGATTAAAGTTGTACAGTTAAAATGTAGTTAGCAATTAAGTCATAGACTTGTAGCCATGTTGTAAATATGTATATTATTATGTTTATAAGTTTACGCAGTTAGCCGTGTACATTTGATATTTGCAATCGCATAGTATGTATTGATAATTAATGTAAATGAAAACAACCATAGGCGGTACAGTAGAATGTAGGGGTACCTACGTAAAAGTTTCCAAGCAGGGTCCTCTGTATTTTTATATGTCATATGTCGAAAACATTAGACCACGGCATACCAAAGTAGTCTATGGATTTGTAAAATAAAGTGGAAGATTCTTCAGAAAACCTAATGTGTTCTTGATCTTATTTATTGTCTCGCTTATCAAAAACATTCATCCACTCCAAGTGCTTCTGAGAATTTCGTCCATGTTAATGTTAGGAAAAAACATTGATGTATATATTTATGACAACGGCGATAGCTGCAGTTATTTTTGTATGCTCAAAGTTTTTAAATTTTTCTCATATTTTCTCGATCGCACGTACGGACGAAAGTTGACGTGATCAGGGTATTAACCAGCTTTCAACTGGCTCATATTTGTTCTAAGCTTCACATTGGTTTAGAATGAGGTGTCTGTTTTTCCTCTGTAATGCACTTTGTGCCACTTTGGAGTTGAAAATGTTAGTAAAAGCAGGGAATGTGGCTTATTAATGTTGCATCATCAAACATGCAGAAAGTAAGGCCGACGAGATTTATGTGGCTTACGGACGATGCATCAACTCACGTGTTTGATGGAGAGATAGATGAGGAGTGGAATAGACATATGAAACCGGTAAAATGCTGTTTGTTCGCTTTCACTTTTGTGATGAACATGATATTCTAGCACATTATTACGCGATGAGTAGAAAAGAGGAACAAGCAAACAGAACATATTATTTCCTGGAAGGAAAGCAAGCAAGCAGCCAAGTCACCCCAACATATAATCGGCATTGTGTGTAGCATTAATATAGGGCTGTCATTTCAAGCGAGCATATAATACCACTGGAGTTGTATCCGTCCGGAATAATGATGAAAATGCAACTTGCACTTCTGACACCATTGCAAATCGTTATTAAGTTTTGCAGAGAACCCTCCTGTCATCTCCACTCCTTGTACTCTGGGGTAGATGTAAAAAAAATCTTTACAAATTCACAGCAACTCCTTACGGTCAGGATCAGAAAAACGATCGCTAAGATTCCCACTGCTTGCCAGATGTTTGTAGTAGCTAATAGATCAACTGTGAGACATTTTCCTGCAAAAAAATACAACTTTCGATTCAACGATGATTTTAGCAAAAGAAAAAACTTCAACATAAATCAAAATGAAAGTACGTCGAAAACAGAAACATGCATTTACACCCATATAATGTACGCACACATCACATACATTCACATGTATGTACTCAAATTTCACATTTTATTGCACTGTCAAAGAGCACAAGAATACATGACACAATAATATTCACATCTAGATGTTGTACCATGATCGGTTGATTTAATACGACCCCCGTTTCTTCCTCTTGTAATGCATTTGTTTGAAACTACTCGGGTTTACGCCTTCCACCTCCCATGTTCCATACTCATCATCACAACTTCCATGTTTGTTTCAAGGTTACTGACAGAGTTCAATATAACTGACGGGGTGGGCATTTACTTTACATTTACATTACGTAGGCAGCGCACGGTTTTAATACTGAATTTTCAAGTCGAAGAACGTACAACATCTCAGTCTCGCCCTTGTATCATTCAAGAATATAGCATGCAAAATATTTTTGCTGCAACGGCAGCGTGCCTAAGGTACATACTTGTATACAGACAATGACAAATAGTTTATCACAATATGAATACGTAAAATGAAATACGATACTACTAGATTCATAAAACTTTGCCAGACAAAATTTTCAATGAGTAAATGACTAGTGGATGACTAGACATTCATAGTTTGATTGCTGTTACTGTTGAACGGTTATTCTAAAAACACACTACATTTAAATGCATTATTAGTGGAGGATCTAACGCTATACACTAATAATAAGTCTACGATCGATACTATTCCCTTTGATACTATTTGTATATTTTCGATAAATGTATCACATCACTAGCTCCAATACATACCTCCAATCCTTCATTTCTGATAGAATAGAATTTATTATGTATATTTAAAATGGTTTAAATTGTTCCACGTTTTCACAAACATCTATAATTTTAAATGCGGTATTTACATTTCAGAAGCAAATATTTAATATACAAATATTTATTCGAAACTTCTTCTATGTTCTATTCACCATCTAAACGCAATGCCTGCATAGTGTAATGGTGTATAAATGACTTTAGAATAAAAACGAGCAGCTATAAAATATTCGTCCTTCTTATTCTTCCCTTCCCACTGTAAAAATACTAAAATACTGATATTCATGAATCGGTTTGCTCGTATGTATTATACAAGTATTTTCCACCTATCATTACCATTCTATACCATATTAAATCACAATCAGTTAACAACAAAATAGTCAACGAGTAACAACCTGATGCAATAAAAATAAGTATGTTGTAGTTTTCAGTGAAAGCTATAATAATTATTATGCATTTTCATCCATCCAATTACTATTAGGACGCCCTATATACGGAATTTTGTTTCGACCATGGCCCCAATTTTGTTTCTTTTAGTTTGAAAAGGACATCACATAAACTTTGACAGTGTGTTTAAGTTAAGTTCTAACGCATGCATAAGTTCTAAATAAAATCTGCAAATTGAATGGTATACAAATACGACGTATGCACTATATGCAATAAAGTTTTATGACACTGCTCCTTGACATGGACTTAACAACCTATATTTATAGTCCTTTCATTTATTCTAGTGTTTTGCAATCATCAATGAATGACGCAAGTTTTGTTTCCTGCATATTGAGACACTTTACTTTTACTTGTACGAGGAAGAATGGACTGATTTGAGGTTTACTTTGTTTTGGAAAAGTAGTTTACACTTCTGATCCTTGAAATTTAGTCTCCAGTTTCACATTAGTTTCAACAGATCCATTTTGGTGGCACGTTAAGTGTGTGTGATTGTTACATAACGTCATTGGTGTTATCTCGGTAAGAACAATGCCCTGCGACCTTGAGTGGGATGAATGAGAGATGCTAGGTTGACCAACGAGAAGTTCTCTTTCCCTTCGCTGCCTCTTCCGGTATCTTTCTCCACAACATTTGTTCACATTTTCCTGCAAAAAAAACCACAATGACATGTTATTCAGGGCAAACGATGTACGAAACATTTATGAACCTTATCCAAGCACACACACACTTTAGGTTTTCTTTTAGTACTAAAAACAAAGTGACTACTCACACTTCACGTATACTTAAAAAGAACATCAACATTATTTATGCCGAACTAGTTTACTTATACTCTACTATGGGATCAATACAGGATAATGGAATATGGTTCGAAGCAGAAGCTAAAAAGAATACGTGGACGGTAGACAGTAGGTAGGTAGGTATGTTACATCACATCCCATCAATTTCAACGCCAATGCTTGATGCCATATCCATTCGTTAATTCATAAGTTACGCCTCATTTCGGTCAGTTAATCCATAACATTTTCCAGACAATTAAATACGTCTGACATACAAGTAAACTATAATAAAGCCTTTCAAATGTCACGTCAGGGTTACAAGATGTGACTTTTGTGTGGTTTAGAAAGTAATGTGCTCTGAATGCTGCGTTGGGTTTGGGGCAAGATGAGATGTGCTATAACAAATAAGAGGACTTTTAGCTTCAGATCCTGTTTCCGCATCACCTAAACCTAACCGACTACATGCTAACTTTAAAAACACAACATTAAAATGCATCTACGGGTTTCTAATCTTATAACACTTTGAAAACAAATGTTGTTCAATAAATTCACTGTTACTAATTATTAAATGTTACCCAATCTGAATAAAGTGCATTCATCTAAAGTTACATCACTCTGTGATAGTTTCATATTATTATCTCCATCCACATAGTTATAGCTTTACGGTTGTACTTTGAAGACAAATATAGCATAACTGCACATTTCGTGGAAATACAATTAATTAAACCTATTTATGATTTCCGTAAACAAATAGCTTCACATTGTGTAATTAATGAAGTAATGAAAGGCAAGTGACTCGTAGGAGGGCGAGAGAATGAAAAATATACAAGTAGTTACAATCCCTTCACAGTGAAGTCAAAAACACTCAGACATTCATTCAATATTGGTTCGAGATGAATGTCAGAAAACATTGAAAGTAGTCCAATTATGTAGTTCGATTAAACTATAATATAGCGTGTAATGTATGGAAGCTACTTCAAATTCTTGGTATCGACAAACTCTTAAAAGCCCCTCCAACAAAAACATTATTTATATAAAGTAGCATCAACTAAGCACCTTCAAAATTGTATGTTCACAGCAAAAACGGTTTTTTGAATCAAGCGATTTCTCTAAGACGATGCAGCTAAACTTATAACGTTCTACACATAGACCAAGCAACCATTCCAGACGAAGGACAGACTTGTATTATAGATTCAGCAAACATCTAACATTTAGCATAAACACACTAACTACCAGGTGGGAAGCTACAAAAGACCTACAACAAGTTCCCGTTTTGCATTCATTCAAAACGATACGTGGGAGCATTATTCACTAAAAAACATCCAGGCTCACCATTCACCTTATAACATTTACAGTTCTGGAGTCTGAATACTGACCTGAAAATGCTTATTATGGGAGTCAGAATTTTGTCCAGTCCGTAATGGATTTTAAAGTACAATTTGCTGCATCCCCACATATCCATTTTAAAAGTATTCGTACCCAATTTACATACTCGAACGATAATCCATTAGTAGAGAGAACAGGTAGCTCGTTCCCAATTTGATAAAACATAGTATTTACTTCATGCATATTAATTTTTTGCTTTACAGCCGCAGCAGCAAATAATTTATTTCGAATAGGTACTTTCATAAAATGGCTTCATTCCAAAAAATGCATTATGTATGTATTTTGTAGCAAACGTCAAGCTCCCAAAACTTTCACCTTGCATCTTTGTTACACAAAACAGTTACGATCTACCAAAACTTGTCAAAAATATTTCTTGCACATACATAACATACGTATTGGAATAACACATGCAAATGATGCTACTTACTACTCCCCGATGTTGGATCTTGAAAAGACTTGTGTCGTTCAACAAGCTGTGAACTAGAAAAATCGGTTAAAAATTCAATGCTGCAAAAACTTGATCAAAATATGACGAGGGTGAACACACTCCGGTATCAACAAAAATGCAGTAGTAGTTCCAAAAATTGGTTACACATGTTATGCATGTTTCATTTGTTTTATTAAAATTACGTTACAGTTATAAACAAATGTTATAGTATTTTTGTATGTAGGGCATGCTCATAATAATATTATTATTGGCTAATAATTCAATTCAAAATGATTATATATGTGCTAATAATGTTAGTTATGCAGCTTCTTGTGTAGTTTACGTAAAACTATAAGTTTAAAAGTGAGTACCAACCAACCAAGTTTAATATTTTCCTTCTTGTGGTAGTCAAAAATTAAACTTCGAGTCGTAAACATCGTAGAAACATTAATTTGATGATGAGATTACAACCTACAGTCAAACGAAGCAAGTTTTATTATAATGTAATTAGTTGACTATTACACAAAAAACGTGAATCACATCGTAGATAGTAGACTCGTATTAAAATCATTAACTTAAAACTATAAACACCTATTAGTATTTAGGACATAGACCGTGATTAATATATTCTACTATCTTTCCTTAATATAGATGTGTCACGTGCACTTTCTTTAACTAAACGCAAATGCGCTTTCCTACATTCTACTACTTCAGTTTAACACTAATAGAACATTTTTATTCATAGTTTTTCTTCGACGGAGCTGGTTCAGCTTTTTGCAGTTTTATGACTTTGAAAAATATTCCTGATACTCTCATATTTTGATATATGCTGACAGAAGCTATATTATATAAGTATAGAGACCATGAACATGATAAAATATGCATTATAATGTAGGTTTGTAAGCTGGCATAATTTTGTTGTTAAACGCAAAACAAAGCTGGGTATTTGTTTTAGTTCCGAATGGCAGAGCAAGCAATTTCCTTCACTCAATATGTTTATGTGTATGCTTGAAAGGAGTTGTTGCTTTTTTTGTTTTGTATTCAATGTGTGTAAATTGATCCATTCAGTCTTTTATGTTTTGTGTTTCCTGTGAAAATAGATATATATGTATATATCTAAGAACAACTATTAAGAACAGCTACTTTCTCCATTAAGATTTCACAGAAAATCCCTTAAAATTGCTCAAAATAGTTTTTTGGTGACTAAAAATACATACACTTACTTGTAAGTTAATTGAAGAGAAACTATAGATATTCGGCTAGTGTACCTTTTCTGACATTGCTGTAAATCGAAGGGATTAAGTATGCTTCAGTAATAAAAATACTACCAAAGAATTCCTTTTGGGATATGGAAGAGACCAGAAGTTCTAAATGTTTGCCTGGCACGTAACAACATGGAAGTATAGGTCGTAACTGTCACCCTTTACTATGTATGTATGTATATACTGTAGTCTAACATTAATTAAGTGGAATATTTTGTAGATAATAACTTTCTTCCCATAAAAGAAAAGTTTTGTATAAAGCAAGTGTACCAAATTATAGGAAAACGTTGATCATAACATACATACTTATAATATATACTATATACATACAGCAGTGCTTATTATGGTACATTACTGTAACAGCGACCATGTTATGTGCCCTCCTAACTTCTTCATTAAATAGTTTCCTTCCAATCATTGTCTTTACTTTTAATTTTGCTGTGAAAGTTGAACTAATGCCGAAATGATACGTGTTTTTGATAAATCCTCTTGCTCCTATGTTCATCATACATCTTACGGAACTACCATGCAATTTCATGTGACTTGAGAAGATCGTGACGTGGGACTTAACCCCTACGCAAGTGCTCTGTACAATGCCATTCTTGTGTAATACTTCAAAATTTCTCTTTTGGCACAAGTGGTACACAGCAAAAAAGGTGACGTCAAAATACAATAAATATTGTTTGGAACGATAAGCCCGTATAACAGTTAGTGTTTATGAATAGCATACATGTAGGTTCATGTGCAACACCGGATGGTTGGCAAATGTTACAGTTTTCCGGTGACACAACTACAAAGTACACTTGGTACCTTAGTTTGCTGATTTCATGTATGCAACATTAATGATCTAAACGGAGGCTTTAAGGAACGTTTTTAAAGGAACTGTATGACTTGATCAACATATCGATAATATGCAAACTAGGAAGAAACCTTTTTCACTCAAAATATTTTGCCATTGGTTCGTTTCACAGCCATTAAATATCAATGAGATTTGAATTGCAAAAACAACTTTGTAAGAGTCCAAAAAATACGTTTACAACTGACGTACAATCTCCTTCAAGCAATTTACATATGAATGCCACGGTACGCCATTATAATATAATGCGAGATCAGGCACGTTTCCGCATGCTCTCTAAATTTTTTAACAATCTTTCTTCAGAGGAACTTTGCCCGACTTTCTCTGTATTGCATTTATGCACTGTTTTGTTCAGTTCTTTACCATGTTTATCTTTATAAATGTATATGGTCCGCACACTTGCACTGACTCTAGCACCTTTATAATGATTTTCGCTCTATTATTGTACTATATAATATGCCTGGCTGTATTAATATCCGAGATTACGCAATATATATTGAGAGCAGAAAACACCACATGCAGAAATGTACCCATCGGTTATTAGTCCTAATGGAATATTATAGACCGCATATTCTACGCAATTTTCAAGTACTCACGTACTACACGTACTAGTATGTATATTTCTAGGCTGAATAAATTTAGGTCGAAAACATGTAGGAATTATAACTAACAACTGTTGTACGTTTAACCTAGAACATTTTGAAATACTGAAATATGTTATGTACGTTTCTGCTATATGATTCCGTGTGTTGGGAAAATATGCATGTGGAGCTTTCTATTTCCATCATTCCATCGTGTGGACTACTCTTTTAACCAAAGATGATTAAATATATTCCAGAATATACTACGTACGATATTGCTTTCAATCTTTCATTGCCTACATAACCTTTATAATGCTCATTTCCATCAAAATCATTTACATTATTCCAAGGTTGGAGGGCTTAAAAAGTTTGTTGTAATTTATGAGAATTGCCTAAGATCGAATTAATGCGTATGCATACAATCATTTGAATTTTAGGAGTTTCTGGAAAAATAGTTTCTTGTTCAATTTTTGGACCTGGAATGGATTCAATGGGCGAAGGGGTGTGATTTTAGAAAACTACCTAAATTTGTTTTCACTTTGTTTACTTAAGTGTGATAGAATTACTTTATAATATCTCCTCACTCTATTTTAAATCCTAGCTGTAAATATACGATGAACATTTATCATTTTCACTGCTACTAGAACTATTTTATGGTAAATAATTTAAGTCAACGATCTAGGAAAGCTACATTACTCTTACAGATAGTTCATGAATTGCTAAACTTAATTTTCACTCAGCTTCTCCAGTGGGTACTAAATTCACGATGATATCCTAAGCATCACAAAATATTTAGATTCAATCCTCATTTATATATTACTCCGCTGTGCTTTTCCCAGTTATAAGTATCTGCCTACTGCCTAATAGTACGCTGTAACATAAAAATTGAGTACTTTGGTGAAAGTCAACAATGATAAACAGGTTCACAGTTTCCATTCCGTGTACAATCGGTGGGAATTTTATGACAACTTGTGTTATGATTCCTAAGTAAAAGGAGCATCCAGCCACAACAAAGATAAACATCGATATCTGGACACTATTCTTATACACACACTTAAAATATCATATAATTTACGTTAGTATTACCGGTGTTGGAATATGAATAGTTAAGTACTTCCGGTCCCGTTTCGAAGAGCAATATATATGTATAATTAACGGAATGCAGATAACGGACGACATAATTATGTAGCACCAATGTTTTATATGCATACAAAAATGCACACAAAATGAAACATATGGACATAAAAAAGCCGGATTGGATTATTAGCACCTTATAGTCAATGCAATTCCTGTGCTTCATGAGCTCAGATCTGCTGCAACACTCTGCTGTTATTATAGTTTTCATGATTACTATTATAAGAACAAGTAAAACATGCCTGGAATGCATGTCGAAATTTGAGACTCATAATGTGATAGAGAATGGGATTTATACAAGTTGACAGATAGTAGAGGACTCCAGAAACATAGGTCAGGATGTAATATGTTGTCTGCAGGGCTTGGTTATCTTCCACAAAGCTGGCAATCAGTCGCTGAGCATGAAAGGGTGCCCAGCATACGAAAAACGCCACCACGACAGCAACTGCAAAAATAAAGAGAAACAACTCAATTCACATCAATGAATGCAGCACAATTCAAAATCAGAAGTCATACAACTGTTCATTTATTTTCAGTGACAATGCACCTTCGGAATGTGCTAATTGCATAAATTGCTATTATAGTTTATATAACTCATTATAACTGTTAACAAGAGGTCACAATATGGACACAGATTTCTCCTGCCCACTCTAGCTAATTCAAATGATGAACATAGCTCGTCCTTGTCACCAATTGAGCAATGCAACCAACGAAAGAGAAAAGCATTATCCTTGTGTTTATTTTCCAAATGCGCTTTCCCTTCCGTGAAATGTTCCTCCAGCCCATTACAATTCGCATTGTTATGTTTTTACGTGGACTGAAGGAAGGTCGAAGTAACAACGCATTGCTTTCATAATTATATAAATATATGTATTTTCTGATACTGCTTATATACAATAAGTGCCATCTTTTTACTTGCTACGTAATAACTGCGTTCAACACTCGAGGAAATTTGTAATGAGAAAAATTGCCATACTGATTCTTAGTACACTCATTTCTATCAAGGCGAGTAGGCGGACAATAAATTTTCTGCAAACAACAAATAATATTTGCATGAAATGAAGATTCAAAATCTTGGAATCGTGTTTGTTGAATGCAAAAGATGGAAACGGGAGTTCATTAATGAATGGTGATGATTATGGGATAATTATGTCATTCAAAGGATGCTCTATTCTGAATGTAGTGGTGATACTATGAAAGAAGCATATTAAGCATTCCTTGTAAGACATCAGCAAATTGTCTCCACACACCACACCACAACTTTCCTTTAGACGTCATCTTGATAGTCGCGTGTAGCTGAGGTTATACGCTCAGAGCAGACATTCGGGTGCCAGTGTTTTGTTTTTGTTGACATGTGCCAATAACATTTTGGAGCAGTAGTTAGTGGGAATGTGCTCATTGAGTCGTACAAAATGCAATGACAATGGTGCTGCAGTCAATACAAAGAGCGATGTAGCTTTCGACATTTTAATTGATAAATGGGAACATGACGATGTGGTTAGCTATTACTTTTATGTCATACCCAGAAACCAAGAAAGACGAAATATATTAATGTGAATGGTTGAATGTAAGCAATTGAGAAAGGAGCTAAACAAAACCTCTAGAGGTTTCATCTCCAGTCACTTCTTCCATTCTCCGCAGATCCTCGTTGTGGTCTTCTCCTTTCCAGTCACAAAACCATCATACATTCCTGCACACATTCAGATGTTTGATTTATGAAAGCGAAGAGTAGAGTTCATTCAAGGAATCCGTGTTGAACCCCTACCCCAGGCTTTGTCCTGTTCTGTGGGAGGTCGGGTTTGAGAATTTCCCAGGAATTATATCACAATGAAATAAAACAACTCATCATCATCTCATAATGCATATTAATGTTGTCGCAATTGTCAAAAACAGAAAATTGTGTGGTTCACCCGAAGGGAACTTCAAGCTTTGCCACAAGGAACGGTTGGATACTCGGAAATGACATGAACAACCCAACATGAACAACAAGTCACATGTTACCAATATTTATAAGGACATAAAATTATGCCTCGTATCTGAGGGTGCCATCTGCGGAAGCTTTTAATGCGTGAGAGTTATATGAATTCAGTCAGTCGGTCAATGTGTTTCTTGCTTGGAAGTTACTATATACAAATTCATCTGAATACGAACCATGAACAATGGTGAATGAATCTGACGTGCCCACAGGAATTGTTTGGTATACAAACCTTGTGGACTCTTCCATATTTCAACCTCATTGATCGGCCGATCTTGCTCACACATGTGGAAAGTTTTTATAACCAATAGATATATCCATTGTACTGGGTTCCGTTCCAATCATGTGACGTATTATTCATCGTATATCATCGTATATTATTTGAAATTCCAATTATTGTTATAATGTCGAGATTGCATGACATTTTCCCGTTTTCAAGCTCAATTTTGAATGTCAATCTAAGCTGCATTTATAGAGATGTCAACCTAAGTAAAATAAGTGCTTTTTTAGGTACGTGTTCTTAAGAATCAATTCCTAGCGGAAGAATGAATTGGTAAATTCAAAGGGAATACAGGAGTGAATGAATTTCTTATATGGAATTCCAAAGGAATGTCCTTGTAAGCTTCAGTAAAAATAGATGGATCGGCATAAAATCTGAATTGGAGTGTAAATAAATGGTTTCATTAAAATGACCTCCTTTCACTCTGTCTTTCTGACGGAAGGGATTACATGAACATACAGCAGCACTTTTATTTTGTTAAGCTGGAAACAAGTAGATGTTACTCAGCATATGTCATGTACGCTTGAAAGTCAATACCACCATTGCACACTTAATATAACCCAACCCATGTAATATATTGTTTTAATGGGACGGAAATGTGAAGTGAACTTTCACTGCAGCTGCAATGCTCACTGGGGAAATGGTATTGAATGCATAAATTACAGGATATCGTATTCCCCATAAAACCACTCCTCCATCTACAAGGTTTCATGCATTCACTCCACCAACTTTGAGTGAATGTGAAAAAATTGTAGCACAGAGTACCATCCTTGTAACCTTGTAACCAATGCGTGTATTTGTCAAAAGTACATTGAATACTAGTAATGCAAGCGATTATCAGTAGTTTAGATGGTAAATCTAAATTACACAAAAATACTGCGAAAGTGAACATTTGCTTGCTTAGTGAACGTACTGGTATTTATTTATACACTACCGTCATTCAACTACTCACAACTTTCAAAATAACAGCCAGAGTGAGGTCTTTTTTTGTGAAGAACATATTTTATGTTTAAAGTCGTCCAAAGTTGAAGGTTAAAACTGAGAAGCCTCAAGCCATAACCAATTGTATTATATTTCATCGGTGATGGAACGGTGTATAACATCAGACTAAAACAAAAGTTTGTTAACATTTCTGTCTGTTTAAGTTGAGATTCTTTCTGAATTTTGAACTTCCATTATATTACAAACAGCTCTTTTGTTAATAAGGAAATTAGACCAAAGGCGTTCTTCAGTTGAGAACGTTCATTTTCATGCAGACACCTACAGTACCTACTCTTGCGTCTTGTCTGTTTTCTAATTTTATGAACCTCCTAGTTGTTTTAGTTTTAGTGTTACGAAGATTGCCACAAGCAGCAGGTTTTACTTTCCTTGACATTGGAAAAACGCGATTTCGCCTTGACCTTCCTTGCTGGGCTGTCCTAACGTGATGTTTGGTTTCTGATACAATTCTTAACAATTTTTTACACTTTGGGCATCTTCCATAAACGCACCAACGTTCATGGGAACATGAGTATTTACAGTTCACAGTATACTCTCGTCCGCGTCAAGAAGTAACTTTACTTCGATATAAATTTTTTATGACCATTCAACTTCAACCGCAAACAATTAATTAATAAACAAGTGTTTAACAAAATTAGCATGTCAATTAAGTTTACGAAGTTTTAAAGGAAAATGTTGTTTCAAACATGTCATAACACACTCCTTATCCTAAATGGAAGCTATGTGTTGAAACAAAGCATTTGATTAGCAACTGTTAAAATTATCTGCGGTTGAACTATATGTAATACTGATTTGTCTCACGATACCCAGATTTCGACAAATGCATCACTGCTAAATAAAACTGCAACTTTCCAGGGATTTGCAGTACGAAGAGATCTGAAAGAAACCATTTAGTTTTGAATGTTCATGCCATATTTGTTGAGAACAACTACTAACACACATTTTGGTTGATGTAATATTATAGTTAATGAATACGCCAAATGTGCGGTCGCAACAAATTGCTAATATTATATATTATTACCGTCAATTACAACGTATATGTATTTCTATTAATTACGACAGCTCAACTCAACACTAAGTAAACAAACGTCACTCCGTTTGCCTCTGGTCAATAGAGCTTGTATTGTGGATTTTGTTGGAATGCAGCAACGAAAAAGACATTCGTACGGTTCACATGAGATTATACTTTCACTGCTTGATTAAAGAGAAAGTTAACAGGTCAGGCTATACTTTTTGGAAGAGCAAATGCTGAGACTACATATTGGATACGGCTTAAATAATTTCAAGGAAAAATAATCATTCAGAGCACCTTGAACGCTTAAAGGATTAGCTAGATTGTTTTATGAATTATTATTTATATATTCTCGGTTAAAAATCATTGGCTTTGAATGTAGTAGATAAGGCCATAAGGTTGAAGGTGGGTTAATGAAGTGGAAGTGTAAACAAGAATATTAAAAAGTCGAAAAATCATGAGGTGAGCACAATTCGCTTTCCCTCCAGTGGTTAAAAGTATTTTACTTCGTGCGTCTACTTCCATGCATACGCTATGTTTTTAGCGGGCGGATGGGAGATTACGTAGGAAGACTTTTCCAATCTGTAATAGTTCAGCTTATTCAAATCCTTTAGCAAACTCTTGACAACACGAAACTTGAGGTTTAGGGGAGCAAACATTTTTCTTTTGCATTAAAAAGAAAGGGATTTCGGGGTGGATATGTAAGGATGCACACAAACATATGAGAAACTCCGTACTTGATATACGTATTAGTTTTCATAAACAGAAGAAAGCTATTTGCTCGAAATAATCCGTCGCATTAAACTTACCTCTATTGAGTTGTGGTTCGTATAACAATGAGAAGTCTTTTCAATACTTTTCAAACATAATTTCTTGTCGTCTTAAGAACTTTCATTTTCACCATCTCACACTCAACGCCGCCTTGAAAATGGGCTGTACTGGCTTTGAGCAACGGCTGAAAATAAAGTGCTAGCGCAAACAATTTATAATGCGCATCGACACTCCACACCGCAACTTAAGAGTGGAATTTAATGTTTTTAAAGGATCTTGTTGACTGTATAAATGTTTTCATCACATGTGAACAATAACTCGGAATTGCACGTAATGTGCATTACATAATACATTTAAATGTACTTTACATAAGGCATTCTTCTCCATTACGTATTACAGAAACCCTATGTACGTATCTTCTTATTTGTACGGGTTTATATTTGCATTAGTGTACTTACTTTTTTGGTTTAAAAATTCCATAAAATATTTCTCGCTGCAGCGGCTCAAGGTAAACTAAATCAAGACTTGTGAACTTCTTTGTAACTAACTCCAATTTTCAAAGATGCATGCATGCAAAAGAGTTAAGAAAGGTGTATAAATGGCCATTTCGGATTCGGCCAGAACTGTGAACTTTTGCCAGTATTTTCTTTTTAAATATACAACGGTTCACGAGAAAGTGAAATAACTTAATAAAACTTGAAACTTTAGGAAAACAAGGAATTGCAACATAAGTATTGAAAATGGGAGGCAGGGCAAACAGGGTAATTTCATATGGTGGCTTTGCTTGCACCTTGCACCGTACAAGTAATGGAGAAAGTTATCAAACCCAACCAGCTCAAAACCATTGTTTCTAAAGAATTTTCCAAGGATAAAAAAATAACATCTAGAGGCTCAGCCTTTCTTGTTTTTTTAAACCGAGATATTGTAAATAAAACACATATGATATAAGATATAATATGAGTTACATAGTTAATACAAATTCTTACTATATGGGTAGAAAAAGAAATACCCGGTGGTCGTTGTGCCCTTATTATGCTCAATATGGTATGTAGTATGTGGAATGTTACGTTATGCTTTTGGAATGTAAAAAACAATATGCGTTGTACGTACTCAATTTGGCATGAGAATCCATCTTCATCTTGAGTTAAATAAGGAGAAAGCAATATTAGTGACAACAGACAAAGTTTTTTCATGACGGAAGAAAGGAACCACAACAAATCTTCCGAAGCCTATTAGAAATACATGTTTACTTATGCTCATACTTTCTTAAACTCCATATAAAATTTTGGACATTGTTCACATCATGAAATCAAATAAAGTGATGGATTGTTATAAGTTTAGTTGATGACATGGTTTGGAAATAGACCATTTTACGATTCCGAATAAGAAAATTGGCTATAGACTCATGGCGAATTAGCGTTTTCAAAAATTGTTAAATTGAACTTATCAATATCTTCATTAGCCACCATCATCATCTAACAGATTCTTGTGGTTCTGAAGATTTCTCACATATGATAAATGGTTTCTTCAGATGCATAGACAAACTTTTAAAGCACCTATAAAGTTTCAGAGAAAATCTTGTGGGTTGGATGGATGTCGTATAAAGAAAGCATAAGAATAGGCGATTCGATCAGGTGAAAGTTTTCCATCAATAGTTTGACTAGAAAACTTTGGATTTAAACAGCATGTAGGGAAACTTGGAGTTGGCTAATATAAAGGGTATGCAAATGATATCATAGGGTAACATCTGTAGTAAACTTATCAGATTATACCTAATTTGACAGTTACTTACGACCATTCATCCGTCTTTCCTATGTTATTTTATTACCACCTACTCTCAATCCCAGCAAACTTTACCTTGAACGAAAGCAGGATAAATCCATTTCGAGATAAATTTGTCAGTCTGATTCATTCACAAATAAAAAGTGTCGAGACTCGAATGCGTGCATGTAGTTGTTCTGCTTCATGAAACACGTACCCAATCAATTTGGGGTAATTTTGTGGCAATGCCAAAAGATCGAATTACCAGTAGCATAAATAAACTAGCATTCATCTTCTTTGAAATATGTAGTGAAATGAGCAAGATAGTGAAATGAGCAATGAAATAAAATTAATGTCCTTGTTACGTTATATAATACAAGATTATGAGATAGTTGTGCATTGCTTTTTGTCCTAGAGACTTGATTTCGATGTACGTGTGCTTGAAAATGAGTCATAGAATCAATACTAGTGCACCCATTCGTAGGCACTTTCTCGCCACTAGCAGAACGGCGATTTTGAATGCCAATATTGATCTAATTAACAAAATGAACATGCAAATTTAATGTCTTTCAATCGTAGGGCTTATTGCAACGAATCCTGCATTACATTAAAGGTGTAATTGTGAAGTGAAAGCTTTTGTATTTTCCTAGCTATATATACAAATGTTGTACGTATGGCATCGTATTTCATAACTTTGTAACCTGCACTTTACTTTGAAATTTACATGCAAAACCTCATAATATGATTATATTATAATGTAAATGGTACAATTTCTTTGACATTTGTTCATTCTAACTGTATGGATATCATTGGGTAGCCAAGTAAGAGGACTCATTTTCAAGGTACTTACTATATACTACGCTTCAAGATTTCGATTTGTTTCCTAAACATAAACCAGCAAGCTCAAAAAGCTTTCCAGCACGGTCATGTATCACAAAGTGGTTAGTCGCCAGTTGGCACGGCAGATCAAAAGTGTTTCAACGAATTTAAGGGTGCATTCCCCATGCTTCAATGTATAAGGGAATCTGATAAGATATAACGTGAACTATTTTTAACTCAAGGAAATGGAGAAAGATAATTGACATTGTACTTGATAAACCAAACTGATTCAAATTCAATACAATATGCTTCAACGTAATATTTCAATGTTTGGAATTATTAACAGGATTTGAAAAGAAAAAATGTTCTGAAGCTTATGTGCATCGCAAACGACTAAATAGTCCATATAGCCAAAAAGTTATAATTATTAAGCAATTCCAATAAGCCAATCCAAAGAAACTAAATAGGTTGCTTGACATTGGCACGTGTGGAATTGGGAACAGTAATAACAATAAGGCTTTCAGACAATTTGTAATTAGGCCAAGCCCACAAAAGTTTTCTGTCGTCGTATATTTTTCTGGAACCCTGGAGCCAACTCTGGTAAAGCGTAGGTGAGATGAGAATGAGATGAAAGGTTGTGTCAAATGTGAACTTCTACGCGGTAACCTTCCAAGCCCGTAGCATATAAAAGTACTAGCACAAAAATTACTACTTATTTCCCAGACTGACTGTATACGGGAGTTTTTGGATGATACAACATTTTCATCCTGTGATTATCTCTTGTTTAATTATTTCCCAAGGAAGATGAATCATACTGTTATAGAGGTTGAAAGAAGCGAAGAGCTTACCAAGCGTTCACCAACTGGCACACCGTTAAAGACGTAAACACCACTTGTTTCTACATATTATCCACTACACTTTCCCTCTTGCATAAAAGGAAGGAAATCGTTTGAAGTTGTGCCAATTTAAAACGAAAATGGAGAAAGTAGGCATTTCATGTATGCTCTCAAAGAAAGTTCAAAACTATAAAGAAAGGTTATAATTGGAGTAAGTGCGGAAATTCACATAAGCCCTAGAGCACGATGTTTGTTTGTTTGCTAAAACATTTTTTGCCTCATCAGGTTTTCCATTTCTTCCATATACATATATACCAATCTTTAAACTACTTGCTTCGGAGTGTTTTCTTTTCTCAAGGAAATATGTTTCTTTACTTTGCATAATAATATATGTCTTTGAAACCTTTAACTGCTCACAACTGCTCTTATCTTCTCTTCTGAGTCGGAACGGAAGCTATTATACATATTTAAAAGAAAACTATGCATATCTGAGCCTCGCTCTCTAGTCGCGTTAGCATGGCTTCATCGGAACCTTCGTCATCTTTTCACTTCATCGGAAATGGTGGAGCCAGACCCAGAACTACTTAAGGTTGTGGAGTATGCATAAAGACAGCAAATAAACACGAACACATTGTTTTCATTACATTAAGTTGTAACTCAGAATTTGCGCATTAAAATTCTCAAACAGAAAATTCTTTAAAACGAAGTATGTAACACAGAAAAATAAGGCTCAATTCTCAATAAGTTTTCATGTTTGTGATTACTCTTTGCTTTCACCTGTCGGCGCACAGTGTAGGATATTTCTGTAAATCGGATGTGTTAAAAATGATTGTTCCATAGCGGAAGTACTACATTTAGCTTTCAAACTAATATTGCATAATAAGGTAGGTTTTGTTATATTTGTACACGTAGGTAGGGTAGCAATCGCCGGAAAGCGATTTTTTTATTGCTTAGCCCTGCACCATTGTAATGATGAATGGCAGTTGATGACGTACTAATTTTGATAATATTACGTGCAGTTTGGAAATGACATTTCCGCTAGTGTTGTAAAGCAAATGTTTGTCACTAATGTAATTCAAAGTTTCCTGGAATCGAATTATCTGAAATTCCAGAGAACTCCGTAATACTCCTTCTAAGCTCAACTCTTGCTGAAATGTGCGAGATTGAATACACGACGGAGTGAGGCGAATGCTCATTCACGTCCACGCAACGCAAACGTAGCATTAAAAAGCTATCAAGGGAAAGACCACTTCACCAAACTCATCGAGCGTGTACCATTTTTCACAAGTTTCCAACTGCCTAAAAGTATATGAAAACATCATAATTAAATCTGCGAGCGACAGAATAACAAAAGTGAGCAAACGTACAATTCGTGTAGGTGGAAATTCCAAAGTAGGTTTCATTTGCACAAAAGTATAGGGCGTTTTAGCATAATTTGTCTATTTTTTAGGGAAAGTAGACTTTTGAAAAGAAAGGAAATTGTCTCATCTTCTTGTGCTTCGTTGATGTCACAAAAAGCCTCTCACATCAAAAACAAATATTTTCAAAGAAAGTAAGTTATAGTGGCTACCTGACGCGTTTATATGATTGAAGTAAAGCGTTCATTAAACAACAAAGAAATGTGCTGAACTGAAGGCAGACTTTGGAGCATCATTTCCCTTCGGCAGTGCTTTCGTCCTTGTTTTATAACGCGGCAATGGTGATAACTCTCTGATGATCTTATGTAACAGACGTTTACTGATCAATGTTACTCTTACGTTGTGGTGTAGGTGTAGAAACATGAATTGAACTAGTTGTGGACTTGTGAATGTCTAGTTTCCTCAGTATCGCAGCCCTTTGTTTAGTTTTTGCCTCATTAGAGCAGTACACTCAGTCAGTGGTCGTTTTCAATCGAAGGAAAAGGTTTTGACAGACGGAAAAAATCACTAAAAACTTTATCCACTCTATTGATTCTGAAGCAAGGCAATACGATATTGAATAAGGAATGGCTAAAAGCATGTTTGCATTACGGTTGAATGATTTCATTCATGCTGCACAGAGAGATTTCTTCAGTATTCCATGCTCAGGTTTTACTGTATCCGTTTTTAGACCGACCTTCCCTCAGGAAATGCATCAATAAAATAGAAGCATTTCCTTTTGGCTCAAAATGAAAGTTCAGTCATCAAGTATATGGATGGATTCAGTCAGTGGTAGCGTGAATGAATGTGCAAAGCTTACTTAGAGGAAACAGAATTGAAAGAATATCTTGCATCATCACGGATCCTCACTTCAATACAAAAATGATGGGAGAAATCTCATAAAACAGGACTCCTTTTCTTTGTGGGGCGTAATTGGAATTCAAGTACAAGTTTTTTCTCCGTCCGACCCTTCTTTCTTTTCAAAGTTTTCCTTGCACAACATCAAGAAAGGAGAAAGTATTGCTGACTGCACGAAGAAGGTTTTCCCACGATAATCCGACAGATTCTTACCGATAAACTGACAGATAAAATCGAACACGGTTGAATAAATTGCAGCATCGGAAGATCCACCGATTCAAGTGTTACAGTTAAGCAAAGGCATACAAAAGAAAGCAACTTACATTAAAGGAGCTTTCTCCCCCGCATATACATTAGAGGTGCTGTTAGTATGATAGATGTTTTGTCTCCTTTTGTGTTGACCATCACTCCAGATTCTCATATCGCTCACTATACCACCAAAGTGCGGAGCCTATGATTTAGCATCAAAGACACTTGTTTGGTGCAGAAAAGAGCTAAATGGACAAAGCATAAAGGAATTTCTATCTATATTTGTCCATATCCAAGCACAGACGGAAGATATTTGCCAAAGTCCATGAACACCATGATGGCGTCTCCGCTATATCTTTTATTCACCGTTGCGAGCCCATACATGCATATCTAAATGCCTCCATCCATCTCCTTGAAGGACAGGACTGACAGAAGACGGTGAAGCTGAGTGAAGGGAATTTCTATTAATCAGTGTGGTGTATTTGAATATTTAGCTATTTAGTAAATTAGCCATCTTGATGTTCAATCATATTCAATTAGTCCTATTAAAAGCATTAGCATAGGTAGAACTCAGTTCAGGGTCAGTCAAACCAAAGGCAATGAGAGAGACAGAATCCAGGCACCAGTAGGAGGTGTAGCAAAGCTTAGGTTAGCTTTACTTTGGGACTCAAGTCTCATATCGTGTTCGTCCGGCTAGATAACAAGTCGTTCTCTCCTGTACATATAAAATCCCATGTACTTTACCACTTTATCTTTATCATTCAATAAAGAACCTATGTTACTGTATGTGCCATTCGTCAATGCGTAAAGTCATCTTACTTGCATACATAACATATTTTGGCGACGAGGCTTTTAAACAGTGAAGTTCAGTTTATTTTTCAGTTTATGAAAAACTGTAAAAATGCCGTCCGTTGGTAACTTGTCACAGTTCAACTCTTCAGTGGACGATATTGAAGTGTGGTTACAAGCGTTTCGTTCGTTTTTGCTAGCGAATGATATGGATATAACTTCAACAGATACAGCAAAACTTGCTAAGTGTAAGGCAGTTCTGTTATCCTCGCTAGGTTTACCAACACTTTCGATTTTATCTTCGTTGTTCGCGCCTGATAAGCCCGAAAACAAGACCATTGATGAACTACAAGGGAAGTTGGTGAGCCACTTCAAACCAACGCCAAAGGCTCTTTCGGAACGTTATAAGTTCACCGGAAGAAAACAGAAAGCGGGAGAGACAGTTAACCAGTTTGTTGCTGAGCTCAGAAGGCTAGCACAACATTGCAAATTTGAACGGTCAATAAAGATGACAGAGTTAGAAGTGTGACTCCGTGATCAGCTTTTGTTTGGATTGGCTAACGAAAAAGCTCAGAATCAATTGTTCCAGAAGGACCACGATCTGACGTTAGCAGACGCAATCGTAATTGCTGAAGCCCAAGAAGCTGCGGATATCAGCACTACTCTTGTTCGAGAAGGAAATTCTTCACTTGCAGCAGAGGTCAACAAGACTCAGGCAGGGAAAAAGAAGAATAATCCAAAATCCAAAGCCGGATTCTCGAAGGAAGGGAAGTCAAAGACCCAATGGCAAGTGTGGCTCTAAAAAGCACACCAACAAAGAATGTCCTCATAAAGATGTGGAATGTTTTGGATGTGGTGGAAAAGGGCATTTCCAGAAAATGTGCAAAAATGCGGATAGTGAAGATAAGCCGGCGAAGAAATCTAACAAGAGATTCCAAACCAACACTATCGCTACTGTGCATTCCCACAAATCCAGCAACAGGGACATCATCCATATAGTCATGAAGATAAATGGAGTTCCACACGTGATGGAGTTTGACTCAGGATGCAAACTCAGCATCATTTCAGAAGCATTCTGGAAGGAACAATTAGGATCACCAAAACTGGAGAAGACTGATGTGGTTTTCAAGACCTATACAGATCAAGAATTCATCCCGTTGGGAGCCTTGAAGACTCAGTTGGAGTATAAAGGTCAGAAACAATTCTACAGCATTCCAGTAAGTGAAGGTACGTCCCTTTTTGGTCGTGATCTTATGAAGCTATTCAAGATTGATTGGGGAGATATTGCAAGTCAATGCAACAACGTGGCAGATGTGCGCAGCACTCCGTTGTCCCTTGAATCAGTTTTGGAAGAATTTAAAGACGTATTTGACGCACCCCAAGGTCGGATAAAGAACTTCAAAGCGAAGATTATCCTTAAAGATGACGCAACACCCAAGTTTCTTAAGGCTCGTCCGATTCCGTACGCCTTAAAGGAAAAGGTCGACGCAGAGCTTGAGAAAATGGAAAATTTGGGGCAAATCGAGAAAATACAACATAGTGATTGGGCATCACCACTTGTAGTTGTTCCGAAGGCAAATGGGAAAGTCAGGATAACGGGTGACTTCAAAAATACAATAAACAATCAGTTATGTATCACTCAGTACCCGCTATCCAATCCCGAAGAATTATTCAACACTGTGGCAAGTGGAGAAAAGTTTTCCAAATTAGATGGAATTGATGCCTACCATCAAATTGATCTAGAAGACAGCTCAAAGAGGTATCTAGTTATCAATACACATCGTGGATTGTACAGATACAACGTTCTACCTCAAGGAGTAGCCTCAAGTCCAGCTATATTCCAAGAATTTATGGACAACATGCTGAATGGTATTCCAATGAGTGGATCATTTCTAGATGATGGGTTATGCAGTGGCATAACAGATCAACAGCACCTTGAGAATTTAAGAAAAATTCTAGCAAGAATGAGACAAGCAAACTATCGCCTATCAAGGGAAAAGAGTGAATTCATGCGAGAGAAACTCAGCTATTTGGGGCACATCATTACTAAAAGTGGAATTCATACAGATCCTTCAAAAGTGGAAGACATCATGAATATTCCCAAATTGAAGGACGTGTCCGAACTACGCTCGTTCCTGGGTTTAATTAACTTTTATGGAAAGTTCATCCCCTCTCTTGCAGACATTTGTCATCCCTTGTACCAGTTACTGCGTGACAATGTGAAATGGAAATGGAGTCCAGAGTGCCAACAAGCGTTCATGAAAGTTAAGTCTGAATTGGCATCTCATAACGTACTCACCCATTTCAAACCCCAAGTTCCAATTGGCATTTCATGCGATGCTTCTGCTCGTGGACTTGGAGTCATTTTGTTTCATCGTTATGCTGATGGAAGTGAGAGACCAATGCAGTATGCATCCCGCTCACTCACGCAAGCTGAAAGCAACTATTCCCAAATCGAGAAGGAGGGACTGGCGATTATCTTTGCGATGAAGAAGTTTTACAAGTACTTACTTGGTCGTAAGTTCATACTCATAACAGACCATAAACCATTGTTGGCGATTTTTGGCCCAAAACATAGCCTTCCACCTTTGGTTGCAACGCGTTTGCATCACTGGAGTCTGTATATGAGCCAATTCCAATCAATATACAATTGAGTATAGGAAATCCGAGGATCATGGAAATGCAGATGCACTTTCCAGACTTCCTGCAGCAAAATTCCCATCAGAGGCTGAGAAACATGAAATAAATCAAGTTAATGATATCATGGACCAAACGTTGACGGTGCTTCCAGTTACTGCAAAGCAGATAAGGAATTTCTCAGCTCGGGATAAAATCATCTCCAAGGTCATCCGCTACACTCAATCAGGTTGGCCAGATAAACTTGAAGATGAATTCAAACCATATAAAATAAAAAGAGAAGAATTAAGTCTACAACAAGGAGTTCTTATGTGGGGAGCCAGAGCAATCATCCCAAAAGTACTCCGATCCAAGTTGTTGAGCGAGCTACACAGCTGCCATTCGGGAATCGTGAGGATGAAGTCATTGGCAAGACAATACATTTGGTGGCCAGGCATAGATGACGACATTGAGAAGATGTGCAAATCTTGTACTTCATGCGCCAGCCAACAGCCAAATCCAGCCAGTGCACCACTCCACCCGTGGCAGTTTCCAGATCATCCCTGGGAGAGACTTCATGCAGATTTAGCGGGTCCATTCCTGGGAAAGATGTGGCTACTCGTTGTTGATGCTCACTCAAAATGGCCTGAAATATTTTGTCTACAGCAAGATACTACCAGCATCCGTATAATTGCAAAGTTACGTGAAATATTTGGCAGATTTGGATTACCAAAGCAAATTGTAACCGATAATGGGAGACAATTTGTATCAAATGAATTTGAAACTTTCTGCAAAGTTAATGGTGTGAAGCACACCACCAGTTCTGCTTATCATCCTAGAACCAATGGAGAAGCAGAGCGCATGGTCCAAACGTTTAAGAAAGCTATGAAATCGGGGGAAGGAGAGCTGGAAGCAAGATTGCAGCAGTTCCTGTCCACCTACAGGGTCACTCCACATGCTACAACCGGAGTAGCTCCTTGCGAATTACTCATGGGAAGGAAGACCCGCAACAGACTTGACCTTTTGATCCCAGATGTGAAAGACAACGTAACACATGCACAAGAAAAGCAATGTGAAAACTATGACAAGAAGGTGAAGATGCGGTCATTCACAGAGGGTCAGCAAGTCTGGGTAAAGACTTACCAAAAAGATCAACCTCCATGGACATTGGGAATCATCAGCCAAGTACTCAAGCCATTGTCATACATAGTGGAGGTAAATGGACGTGAAATGAAGAGACACGTGGACCAGGTCGTAGAGGCAACAAGCCTCACCAAACCCCTACAACATGACGCTGATGTGGAACTCAATCCAGAAGCTGAACCACCTGAGGTGGAAAACGAAGAGCAAGATCCAGTAGCTGAAGGTGACATTGGAGATTCTCAAAGTCATGACCGGGTTGCTGATCAGCCGCCGCCAGTTCGTCGCTCAGCCAGAGAGAAGAGAGTTCCAGATAAATTAACTTATCATCACAAGTAGTTGAGAAATAGGGGGAAGGAAATGTGGTGTATTTGAATATTTAGCTATTTAGTAAATTAGCCATCTTGATGTTCAATCATATTCAATTAGTCCTATTAAAAGCATTAGCATAGGTAGAACTCAGTTCAGGGTCAGTCAAACCAAAAGGCAATGAGAGAGACAGAATCCAGGCACCAGTAGAGGTGTAGCAAAGCTTAGGTTAGCTTTACTTTGGGACTCAAGTCTCATATCGTGTTCGTCCGGCTAGATAACAAGTCGTTCTCTCTCCTGTACATATAAAATCCCATGTACTTTACCACTTTATCTTTATCATTCAATAAAGAACCTATGTTACTGTATGTCATTCGTCAATGCGTAAAGTCATCTTAACTTGCATACATAACAGCTTCTTTAAGATCAGCTTATTGTATTTATCATCTGCAATGACACACTTACACGAAAAGAGATTCAACAACAGCAAAAAAAGAGGATACATCAAAATATAAGCTGTTCACTTTACCTAAATTCATATAAGGCTAGACAGCTGCCATGTTTAGGAAAAATATTGTTTGATAAAAGCCCAGTCTAGCAGAAAGATTGGAATATTCTTATTCGATTTTATGTGACTATTCTCCTTCCTTCCTGACTTTAGCAAAGAAACGGAGAGAGAGGCTCGATTGCATCATGTAAAAAACCAAAGGTAGAACATGACTGGTTCATATGCAGTTTATGTTTATATTTTTCCCATAACACCAACTTCAATATTGACTATATACCTAATATATTTAGGGTAAAAAACATCGAGTGTGTATGGAAAAAACATAACCTTAAGTTCAATCGTATAGAAAACCATACGTGCAGCTTCAAAAAACGTAAACTCTACTTTGCTGTCTTTTCGTTTCCTGTATAGGGTTGCACAAAAAGATGTTCGTTTCACATATGACGTTCAATCGTAATAGGAATATTACTAAAGTCGAAAATAAACCTTATTTTGTGCTTATGTATCGTATAATGCAACTACTACTTTTCGTTTTCACTTTACTTCACAATCCCTGTGCTTTCAATCCAATCCCAAATAAAAAAAACAGCCAATCCCTCCGCACACACGTTGCGCTGTACCGAACTAACCAACAACAACTTTCACTTTTTCACCAACGGATGAGCCTAACAAAACACCCCCTCACGTAGGTATATGCACAAACATAATGCAGACAATTGGTGCGGGTTGAAGTTTTCGAAGATTCAAGCTAATATTATTGAAAAGAACCTGAAATCTTCTTACCCTTCATTTAAGTCCTTAGCATGTGTGGATGGAGAAGATAATATGGAATTACTTGGATCCGCTGAATATTATATTTTTTACTATTCGACGAAGGCCAGTTTCATCCAGTGTCGTGGTACATATTTGGCATTAACACCTGAACCTGAGCCCACCGGAAAAAGGTTTTACGTAACTAATCACACCTTTACGCATTAGCCACCCAATTAAAATTAATTTGTAAGTATAAAGAAATTACAAAAGAAAGGACACTTGTTTTAGTGGGATGTTAGGGGATGAATAAACGCACTGGTTTGTTTCAATCATTAAACAACCTTAAATAGCTACAGTACTATTCAAATTGCATTCAAAAATGAGCTTGACAGACGAACACAAAAAATCTCATATTCTGTATGATGGAAGGAATCTTTCATTCAACTACAAATGTGCAAGCAGTATCTACATAAATGGCTTACTTGGATATCAATTGGGCTTTTATAACAAGTCATTGGTCATAGTCATAGTACTCCCTCAGCTAAAAAACGCTCACGGTTAAAGCTGACAAAACTTGACAACACCATTGTTTCATGGAAAACGAAATCCCATGAATAATTTGATTTCATGATGCATTTTCCCATTCACAAAATCGAGTGACATGAACACATATGTAGTAAGTACATGAGTGACTACTGTTGCCACTTTACTACTCCTAAAGTCAACTAAAGAGAAAGTTACGTGTTTTCGACATCCTGGAAAAAGCTGAAAGCATGATACACTGACGTGAGTGTACTGCACCTCCGATAAGTTCCACTCCACCTCATGCGTACCCATATATATTCTATCATATGTAACCTGAACCAGATGGCCACTTGCTGCAACGGTTTTCATACCTCTATCTTATCTTATATGCATATACATCTGCAATCGACATCCGCAGACCATATTTCACTTGTGTTTGGTCGTGGTTGTCTAGTTGCAAAATCAACAGTGTTGCCTTTGTCTATTCCACCGTGCACCGTGCTACAGCTAAACAAGAAAAATATATATGGCATAGCTATAGCTTAAGTTAAATTTACATTTACAGTATATTCTGAAATGTTTTTGATTTTATAACCGTTGGATAACTATGTGAGTAGCAGAAAGAAAGAAGAGAAAAAGTTAACTCACACAACAGTTTATATTTCCATCTCAATTTCTTCAAGATTTCGCTCTCCGGTAAAAACCTACCCAATCTAAAGAGCTTCTCCCTAGAAGAATCTCGACACTCGACCAGGTTAAAAAAAAGTTTCTCAGTTTTTTTCTTGACTTAACATTTATTGGGTCGAAAATGTGCCTTGAAAAGATATGGCGCATGTTGGATATTCCCTAAAGACGCTTGAAAAAACGGAAAAGTAGTGGAGAAGCTGAGGGAAGAAAAACGAAAGAATACGGCAAAAATATCGAATTCTCATGGGATTCATGTCTGTTATACAAATACATGTAGTACCTAACCTATACATACATCTTGTATGATGTTTCACTGTTTCAGAATGTTTATTACCCTCTACGTACTGAATATAAGACATAATATACAGAATATATGAGATGAGAGTGCAGTGTATTGAAGAGTTTTTCAAGTTTTATACAGACCAGGCCGTCCAGGGAAACATGGCTACTCCACCAGCAAAGCAACATTCAAATAACAAAGGCAAGCACCTTGTAAACCTTTTTACAACAAACGCACACAACACACTCCACTCGAATTTAAAAGGAGAATGCCGAATTTTTTATACACATTTTTTATCATTTTACCAATTCGTAGAAACGTTTTCAAGTATCAAAAATCCATCTTCAACTCTTCTTGTAATCGTCAGCAGATGTGGGAGTGGATGGGAGAAGAGGAGAGTAAAAATATTATATTATATTGTAGCTTTTTTATAAGTTATGATGCTTTGATATGAAGGACTTGTTTAGAATATGTAAACACGCACTTTAATGCTACTTTCGTTGGAGAAAGCAACAGAAAAAGCCAAACACAATACAATACACTCTGCCATTCATGCCTTTCATTTTTATTATCAATTGTCATAAACTGACATTTATGAGTTTTTCCTTTACGGTTCGACTACCCCTCTTCCTAGACTTCATTGAAGAATCTTGCTCGTTCCCAGCAAACATAAACGTGGTGAACGCTGGCGAATCTTTCTCACTTTACATTTAGCAGTACAGATTTTTTGTCAATGTAAAATATGCAGTTTTGGCTGTTGTGCGTAAACATCATCACATAACTGTCTTGTGTCAAAGATAGATATTTATTATTTATTTAGAAAAACATCACCTAACGCTAGAAAGAACCCACGACGGGATTCACCAGACAAAAGTTCCACAACGAATTTCTCATTTACATAAATGCATGCAAAACGGCTGTCTGTATGAATCTCGCGAGAATATCTTTTCGACACACACAGTTCTACTCTATCTCATCTTTAATGATTGCTTCTAGACATTGACATTTCATTTACAGATTATTCCTAAATATTGACATGGAAGAATAAACAAAATTATCCCTTTTAAGCTCCCTAAACTCTTCATCTTCCATACTGCTTTGTGCTAGGAACCACAATTTCAAAATAATTTGAAGAAAACTTCCCATTTTAACAAGTAATACAAGGCCGAAGCTAAGATGAAAAGCCATGAACCCATCAAAAGCTCTTTTCTGTAGTAGAACGACAAAGGGGCCGGTGTGGAGCGAAGTGGTCCACGAAAATCCACAGATTTCATTTCCATTTCTCCAGGTATCTGATCTGCACGAGATGTTTCAAGCCGCCCAAATTATTTTTAAATTGAAAAACGTGTACATTATTAGTCTAAACTGTAAAATAACTCATTCTTACCTGTGTGCCTCTTCAAATTTGCAACTGAGTGCATTGTTATGTCGCTCCCATTATATCGAGTGTGAAGCCGTCCATTATGAAACAACAACAAGCTCGGAACACCGTAGATCCCATAATTTGAGATATCGAACGATGAACTTGAGTAGGCGTCTACACCCACAAACTGGATATTTTTAAATGCTCGAGAGACAGCATTTAGATGTGGAGCTGCCTTCGCACTCCATGGGCACCAGGGCGCATAAAATATTACTAAAGTACATTTTGCGGGTGCGGAGACATTCCGGAGGTTGTACAACTCAATGCGTAGTAATTCATAATCCAGTTCCTTGCTACTGGCAATCTATGGAATAAAAACAACAAATCTTACCTTTTTGTCTAATTACAAACTTCAAAAAGAAAAACGACTGAAAGGTACCTTCACTGCTGGTAAGGGTAGACCAGATGACGCATTCATCACGGAATATTTTAATTCATCCTGTATTGAATGACGCAACGTAGCACATCTGAGTCGACAATATGGACATTTCTTTTTATTTACAGCCACAGGATCTTCAAATAATCGTGATAACGAGGTAATCTCGCTCCCTCGTTCATCCTGAAGTTTTTTAGATGAAAGTTGACTAGAGTTTCGATATGAAATCATCTAAAAACATTTGGTATTTACAACAAACAAATAAACACCTGTTTATTACGATGAAACAAAATAAAAAATTATCATGAAACAACAAAGGACTACTTACCGATTTCCACCAGTCAACCTCCATGATGACATCATTTGTATTGTTTACTTCACATCCAACGTGCAAGCTCAGAGATAACAACCAAAAGGTAAATAATTTGGCAGTCAAAATCATTTTAATCTCGTCCCAAAGTGAATGAGTGACGCTCAAAAAATATTTTCATTCAAAAGTTAATACTAGAAAACAAAATCGTCTGATAATGTGGTCAAATGCGATGAATCAGCAGCAAATGCGTGGACTATCACAAAATATGTAACGATAACATTTTTGTCTCACTTTTCCCTGTTGACAAATTTTAACCAAATAAAAGTCGTTCATTGCCAATTGCAATGTACCATACTGGAAATGGATTTTAAAATACTCTTCAACAGCGTAATTGACATATCATTTGCATAGCGTTTTTAGCTTCTCTTGTCTGACGGATCCATTTTATAAAAACCTTTGGGAACGTACAAGAGAAATCCATTAACGCATGACACTTGACTTGACAGCGCCAAACCTTTCGTATGCTAAATCTAAAAGGCAGAACCGCTAACTTTTTTATAAGTATTGATGGTAAAGCAATGTGCTAATGTTGATCAGTTAATGTAGACACTACATCCCGATTTCTGGTGAATATGTGTGGTTGTCGTAGACCAACTCATTCACGTATGTGCTCAAGTTGTACTTCTGAGAATTAGAACAATGAACAATTGACGGAAAGTCATAATGGAATTTTCTTATGTGAACTGAACATTCAGCTTTTAAAATTACATGATAATAAATCATCATGTGTAGATGTTTTAGATTAGTTATTTCATGATATTGCTCTTTCAATCACTAGGTCAGATTGCAGCCCGAGGAAAGACTATTTTTACATGAATGAGTTCCAGAATTAGAATAAACTAAAGGTCTAAAGTTGTATAATTTACAAAAGTCATGTCATTAACAGACACAGCAGTATGCTAATTAATTAGCTGAATAAGGGAAATGTGTGAAAGGAGGTCAGAACCTGAACTGATTAAATACTTTCTTAAGCTAAACTAGCTGATTAGTGAATTTTCCTATTCGGCTGGTTGCTTTTCATCCTAAAATTGGTGTCATTGTTGTGCAATCACTACAGTATGACGCATTACGTTACAGGCAAATATAGCAGACATACTAATTTTATTCATAACTGTTTCCTGAAATCTGCATACTACGTAATACTGTAGACCAAACACCAAAGCATACAAAATACATTATTACACATTGCCCCTAATTCCCATATTGTGTAAATAGTTTTCCATGTAAGAACCTACCTAACTCCCACTCCCAAAAGTGTCGGTAAACTCAGTGAATTGGTTCATGATTTGGTAATATATGACTTTGATTACATCTACGAACTCTTTTCTTCCTGTTATAATGCTCCGGTACTTTGAGAACGTTGGCGAAATTAATTTTATTCACTCGACTACATCAATTGACTTCAATGCTCAGTAGGAGCCTTGAGCTGCTGTAAACTACTCTGTAAAGTAAGCAGCGAGCTCTCTCTTTCCACAACTTTTTGGCCAAAGTCAATCGATTTGATTAACTTTGACACGTACTTCATTGGAAGAAGGTTCACACGGTGTACTCTGTCTACGAGCATGAGCGTGAAACATCAAAGAGGGCAAGCACAAAAACTAACTTTCTCATTTCGCTTTCACTCTCTTTGCGCCTTGCTCTTGTAGGTCACAAAAAGACAATACACAGTGGAAAGAAAAGACATAAATGGAAACGCCAAGTGGGAAGCGAGGAGCAGTGTGGGTGAAAGCACTGAGGACACTAAAGATTGATATATGTTGAGAGGTAGCAGGTCAGCCTGAAGCGAACCAAGACAATTTTCGAATGTGATGGGGATATGGCCATGTATTACTTACCGTCATCTTTTCCCACTACGTCGCAACTTATGATAACACATCACTGCATCGCTCTCATCCAGCATTTCATTGACCTTGTTCATCACAATCATAACTCAACTTTTGATGTCATAAAGGCTCAACTTCTAGCCTAAACCCTTTCTTCAGTAGTGAAAAGGACAAGGTAGGCGAGAAGGAGGATCGTAATGAACTACCTTACACATTATATCTGTCTGTATCATCTGCTAAACCCGTGGAGAACAACGTATCATCTTATAATTTTCCATTGAGTTGTGATAAACCCTTCAGAAAAGAAGAATTTCGAGAAATGCGTCGATATTATTGACTTATGGTTCAATACGTGGAAGACGGCTGAATTGGATGGTGACTGATGATCATGGTGTCATTGCCACTTGCACTTCAATTCTCTAAATGCGTAAATACAGATACATATACGCTCCCTGAAATCCTTGTACTAGCAGTCATTGTTACAAATCGAATTCTAAAAGACAGTATTGGTAAACCACACAACGATTTAGTGAAGATGATATATATATTTTAGAACAAGATACAACATATCTCTACATGCTGAGTATAACTTATTTAGACGGTAAAAAATTAGGATGAAAGACAGAAAGGCTGTCGCTAAAAGTATTCATTGCTTAGTGGGTTATGAAGGCGTTCAAGTCATTTAGGCATGTGTGCCATTATCGTTATATTATGTGGTTCTCCTGAATAGACTATAGGAGTCGTCATAATGTTCCTTCTAAGACATTTACTATAACTAACTCCACCACGATTACAAAATGACAACAGTCTTCGTGGAACTTCATTCGCCAAAAATGGATGCGGTGTCTGGTCTGCCAACATTATTTTCTTTTCTGGACTTCATTCATTTTTTTGACTTTTCTCCAAGGAGGAAAAACATACTCCGAAGAAGAAAGAGAGAAAGAACGAGAAAAAACTTGAATCCAATCCAATTGCTTTACAGACTTAAGGGAAGTATCTATAATGGAATTTCTCTCTGGTTGTGTATGAGTGAATATGAGTATATATACATTCATACGCGTTCAGCTTGCCAAGGGCAAAGTAAAACAAGGTATATTTTTCGTCTAGCCATATTGGATACTCTAAGAGTCAGCAAATAGTCACATTGCATTATCTCACATTTTCTTGTGCTTCCATATGTAATTCCCACTGCGACAGATTCAGTGTACGTGGGAGACACCTGAAAAGTGGAGCAAATTGCATCATACAATGAACGTGTTCGTTCATATATTATTCTCTTAAGTGTATCACCCACTTCCTTTTCCAGGAAGTTTCAATGTTTGGATTGGATGAACAATTGTAAATAAGCATTGTACTGGGTTGATTGAATGTGCTTTTGATATACATAAGGATAGAATAACACACCTGATATCAGGGTAATATGTGCATCTTTGTGTTGGTATAAGGATTTTGTTGCAACGGCAGAGCACGTGCAAATATCATGGTTTCAGATTTCACAACCAATATTTTGTTCCGTGGAAAGCGAGAATTGACTACTCCAGTGTCCCCTGCAAGTTGCGTAAATATTAACTATACTGCATTGAAAAATTGTGAAAACTGGACAACACTATATTCATTTTTTTACACTATCATTTCTTCATTATATTTTTCCCTAGACCTTTCAGGTGCATGTGTAAATTAAAATTCAGCAGGAAATTTTGACATGCATGCAGAAGTGCAAATGCGTCTCCCTGTATTGTTTTGAACCGCGGTCCTAAATAAAAGACAGTTAACTTCTGACAAACGGGCAATTCATCGATATTCAACATTAAGTAAAAAATATTAATGTAATTATTATACCCAACTGGAAGATTCATTTTCCTATACAAATATGTACGTTTTGCACAGAAAAGTTATAGGATAGATGGTACATGATTTAGGGGGCAAAAAGTGAAAGTACAGTATGCGGGTACACCATTAAATACTTAGGCTGAAAGAAAATAATAAGTTTAACACTAATATACAATCGAAATAGGAAGGAAACATGATTGAACGTGTTTCTTTCCAAGAAGATGAAAATAGTTGTACATTTTAGAAGCCGATATGCCCTATCACATCACACAATATATCAGATTACGATGCGATACAGTCTTGCAATAATACATTTCTATAACCTGTCACAACAATGTAACTTTTCTCTTGGAACGGATCAACAGGCCTTCGCATGCACATACGCTAGGTTTCTCCGTAACTTCTACAATTATCCTTGCCTACTCTTTCCCGCGGTGAAAATACCAGCAACAAAGGCAGAGCACATCGCTGCTGTGATCCTTAATACATTTCTTATTAAAGCATTTCGTTAAAGACAAAAATAATAGGACTATACGTATCTCCTATCATCACAAGCATTGATACTTGTGAGAAGAAACACAAGGCCTGTCGTAACTCTCCGGTCCTCTGTTTCTCTTTAGTGCTGCTAATATCAGTATTTGAGCCAAAAAAGCTCTTTTCTGTCTTTTTCTCTCGCTTCCTTCCCAGTCCGTCTTCTGGCCGATGCAACAATGTTTTTCCCAATTCTCTGCAGCAGGCAGACGACGAGTGCTAGTCGAATCGAAGTTGTCAGATACTTATAAATTGTACGTTATTACGTGATGATGTGCTTATCGCAATCGCTCAATTCTGTGCTTGTCCTCTAAGAAGAAAACTGATGCTTCTAATACCAATGTAGATGGTATCTCCAAACGTAAAGTCACATACGAGAAGGGTTCTATATAGGGGAGATAAGAAGGAGAACTAACAAACCAGTGCTCCTTTCGTTTAATGGGCTTACGTGACTGAGAATAGCAACAGTGCTTCCAATTACTTACTGAATCATTCAATGAGAAGAAGGATAGTGAGATTGAAATCGAAATCTTCTTTGTTTCATCTCCATCATTAGCTTTATAAAAGCTTGCAGTGTAAATTCAAGAACTCTTGTAACATATAAGGTGATATTTCCGCCCACGAATGAAAGCCTCCTGCTCGCACAAATATTGTAACAAAATGCGCACTATACGTTAAAAAGTCATACGGTAGAAAGCAAGAAAGTTTCCCCAGAAATATTTAAAGGAAAGAAGATTTCGATTTTCACCATCTCCTATCTTCATTCATCATTGAATGATTCAGTAAGTAATTGAAGCACTGTTGCTATTCTCCAGCTCACGTAAGCCCATTAAAACGACAGGAGCACTGCAGTTTGTTAGTATTCTCCCTTCTTCTCCCCATATCAGAACCTTCTCTTGTGACCTTTACGTTTGGAGAAGACCATCTAATTGGTATTAGAAGCATCAGTTTTTTTTCTATAGAGGACAAGCACAGAATTGAGCGGATTGCGATAAGCACCATCATCACGTATAACGTACAATTTATAAGTATCGACAACTTCGGCTTTTCGACTAGCACTCGTCGTCTGCCTGCCTGCAGAGAAGCATTGGAAAAAAATATTGTTGAATCAGGACAAAAGAGACGGACTGGGAAGGAAGCGAGAGAAAAAGACAGAAAAGAGGCTTTTTGGCTCAAATACTGATATTAGCAGCACTAAAAGAACACAGGAGGAGAGTTAACGACAGGCTCTTGTGTTTCTTCTCACAAGTATCAATGCTTGTGATGATAGGAGATACGTATATCCTATTACCTTTGTCTTTAACGAATGCTTTAATAAGAAATGTATTAAGGATCACAGCAGCGTGAATGCTCTGCCTTGTTGTGGTATTTTCACCGCGGCGAAAGTAGGCAAGGGATAATGTGTAGAACGGAGAACCTAGCGTATGTGTGCATGCGAAGGCCTTTGATCTTCCAAGGGAAAAGTTACATTGTTGATACAGGTATATAGAAATGTATTATTGCAAGACTGTATCGCATCGTAATCTGATATATTGTGATGTGATAGCATCATGCTTCTAAAAATGTATAACCATTTTCATCTTCTTGTGAAAGGAAACCACGTTCAATATGTTTCCTTCCTATTTCGATTGTATAGTGTTAAACTTATTATTTTCTTCAGCCTAAGTATTTAATGTGTACGCATATGTACTTTCACTTTTCCCCACCTAATCATATACAGATCTATCCTATTAGCTTTTCTGTCAAAAGGTACGTATTTGTATAGGAAAATGAAATCTTCCCATTGTATATAATACATTAAAATTTTTTTACTAAATGTTGAATATCGATGAATTTGCCGTTTGTCAGAATTAAACTGTCTTTTATTTAGAACCAGCGGTTCAAAAAATACAGGGAAGCATATTGCACTTGCTTGCATGCATAAAATCTTCCCTCTGAATTTTAATTTACACATGCACCTGAAATCTAGGGAAAATATGAATGAAGAAATAGCTAGTGTAAAAAAATAAATATAGTGTTGTCCAGTTTCACAATTTTTCAAGCAGTATAGTTAATATTTACGCAACTTGGCAGGGGACACTGGAGTAGTCAATTCTCGCTTTCCACGGAACAAAATATTGGTTGTGAAATCTGAAACCATGATATTTGCACGTGCTCTGCCGTTGCAACAAAATCCTTATACCAACACAAAGATGACATATTACCCTGATATAGGTGTGTTTATTCTATCCTTATGTATATCAAAAGCACATTCAACCAACCGAGTACAATGATTATTTACAATTGTTCATCCAATCCAACATTGAAACTTCCTGGAAAAGGAAGTGGTGATACACTTAAGAGAATAATATATGAACGAACACGTTCATTGTATGATGCAATTGCTCCACTTTTCAGGTGTCTCCCACGTACACTGAATCTGTCGCAGTGGAATTACATATGGAAGCGCAAGAAAATGTGAGATAATGTGACTATTTGTATACTCTTACGAGGGTACCACTTCTGAGGTAACCCACCGATTTGGCTCATATTTTGAATACTTGCTCATTTTTATGTAAAACTATCGTAGTTACATGGATTCCTTGCAATGGGCAGTCATTTCGGAGAAATATTTTTAAAATTACAATAGCACTTCGCTATGGTAATGGGGCATGGGGAATGCTGGAACACATGATACTTGTCAGCTTTAAAGTGCTACAAGATAATTTCAAATTGTGTGTTCAAAAAAGACTTTTATTACGTGCTGTGAAAGCATTTATTTTATGAAAATTAATATAAACCACGATGCTTCAAAAGATAAATGTAGTACAGTTTTTACAATTAATAAAAAGGGAAAAAGCTCAAAAATGCATATGATAAAAGAAACTTTGTGAGATAGCAAGCCTAACTTTTTAAATTGTATTCATTACAGGCAACTTTTTCAAAACAATAGGTTGTACTGGCTATTGGGTCTTGAATTAATAAATACTACAGAAGTAATATCTTCATTTGAACGCTTTACGCACACCGATTCAGATGAACCTTTGATAATGATATGGTTTCTCATGGTAGTTTTAAAGTTTTCGACACCATATTCACATCCAATCCATTATTATAATTTGAGTTCAATATTACACAGGCCAGATCAGATCTATTTATGAGCATCCCAATGCATTTGAGAGTGAGAGTAAGTGCTTCTGGTAATTTTTTAAAATTATTTTTTCCGAAATGACTGCCCATGACAAGGAATTTATGTAACTACGATAGTTTCACATAAAAATGAGCACGTATTCAAAATATGAGCCAAATCGGTCGGTTACTTCAGAAGTGGTACCCTCGTTAGAGTGTGCAATATGGCTAGACGAAAAATATACCTTGTTTTACTTTGCCTTGGCAAGCTGAACGCGTATGAATGTATATAAAGTATACTCATATTCACTAACACACAACCAGAGAGAAATTCCATTATAGATACTTCCCTAAGTCTGTAAAGCAATTGGATTGGATTCAAGTTTTTTCTCGTTCTTTTCTCTTTCTTCTTCGGAGTATGTTTTTTCCTCCTTGGAGAAAAGTCAAAAAAATGAATGAAGTCCAGAAAAGAATAATGTTGGCAGACCAGACACCGCATCCATTTTGGGAATGAAGTTCCACGAAGACTGTTGTCATTTTGTAATCGTGGTGGAGTTAGTTATAGTAAATGTCTTAGAAGGAACTATTATGACGACTCCTATAGTCTATTCAGGAGAACCACATAATATAACGATAATGGCACACATGCCTAAATGACTTGAACGCCTTCATAACCCACTAAGCAATGAATACTTTTAGCTACAGCCCTTCTGTCTTTCATCCTAATTTTTTATAGTCAAAGTAAGTTATACACAACATGTATGCAGATATGTTGTATCTTTGTTCTATCTAATGTATTTATTATATACATCTTCACTAAATCGGTTGTGCGGTTTACCAATAATGTCTTTTAGAATTCGATTTCGTATATAGTCAATGACTGCTAGTACAAGGATTTCAGGGAGCGTATATGTATCTGTATTTACGCATTTAGAGAATTGAAGTGCAAGTGGCAATGACACCATGATCATGATCATTAGTCACCATCCATACCGCTAATTCAGCCGTCTTCCACGTATTGAACCATAAGTCAATAATATCGACGCATTTCTCGAAATTCTTCTTTTCTGAAGGGTTTATCACAACTCAATGGAAAATTATAAGATGATACACGTTGTTCTCCACGGGTTTAGCAGATGATACAGACAGATATAATGTGTAAGGTAGTTCATTACGATCCTCCTTCTCGCCTACCTTGTCCTTTTCACTGTTGAAGAAAGGGTTAGGCTAGAAGTTGAGCCTTTATGACATCAAAAGTTGAGTTATGATTGTGATGAACAAGTCAATGAAATGCTGGATGAGCGATGCAGTGATGTGTTATCATAAGTTGCGACGTAGTGGAAAAGATGACGGTAAGTAATACATGGCCATATCCCATCACATTCGAAAACTTGTCTTGGTTCGCTTCAGGCTGACCTGCTACCTCTCAACATATATCAATCTTTAGTGTCCTCAGTGCTTTCACCACACTGCTCCTCGCTTCCCACTTGGCGTTTCCATTTATGTCTTTTCTTTCCACTGTGTATTGTCTTTTTGTGGCCTACAAGAGCAAGGCGCAAAGAGAGTGA
>LJIJ01000622.1:0-90326 GCA_001718145.1 Orchesella cincta | reverse complement strand
ATTCAAACATGTGAGGGTAGTAAAAAATTTTTTTACAATCTCTCTTTGTCAATGTTTACTGTTTAATATTAACATCATTTTAGATCCAAGCGTATATAAAGTCTTGGAACATCCAACTCAGTCCCAATCCTGTTGAATTAACTGGTAGAATGCTGCCTCCTGAGGAAATTGTGTGTGGGAACTCTCAGGTTACTCGTCTAGATGACAAAGCTGATTGGACAAATGCATTCAGAAGTAAGTGTTTTTATCTTAAGTATAGTAGGTATGGTATGGTAGTGGACCTGTTTGTTGGGAGTTTATAATATATATATCATGTTCGTTTATTGTTTTTAAGGTCAGAAGATGATGGTGGTTCAAAGATTGGCACGGTGGGCGATTGTGGTTACAAGTAGGGATTCACAGGGAGTGCAAAACTTGGTTGGCGTAATGCAACGTGTCTCCACTCCACTTGGTTACATGATTGCCCCGCCAAATCCCACGTAACAGTTCCTTTTTACATTTATGCTTTGATAATTGGCATTTTGAGTTTGACATTGATTTTCAAATGAATGCGTTGTTACTACTTTGCTTTGTAGGATTCGCTTAAATGATAATCGTGGACCATCGTACGTAGATGGAGTGCAATGGACCAAACGAGCGGACAATTGGACATGATCTTCATTATCTTGGCTAACAACAACGCTGAGACTTATGGAATGGTCAAGAAAAGATGTTCTATAGATTTCGGCAGTAAGCTATACAATCTTAACCTTCAGTTCCTAATAATGTAGGGTTTAAAAATGTAAAATTATAATGTTTTTTCCCTACAGTTCCTAGTCAATGCTTCCTTGCCAAAAATATGAACAACGCAAAGGGGCTGATGTCTATCTGTACTAAAATGGTTATCCAGATGAACGCCAAGCAGGGTGGTGAACCATGGGGGATTAAGACACCTCTAAAGGTACTCTCATCGAATATTTTCTTACCATTATACTTTTTGTTCAAGTGGGCGGATGTGATATGATCATTTTATAAACGATGCTGTTCCTCCGTCTTTGCAGAACATAATGGTACTTGGTTATGACGTTCATCACGCTGGACCGGGAGGTGGAGGAATGAGCATTGGTGCAATGACTGCAACCTTCAATGAAACGCTGGGAAGGTGCTACTCGACTGTTGCCACTGCCGCTGGAGCAATGTTCGAGAGTAAGTTATATTTCGTTTGAAATTCGTGCCTTTATGAAACATAGAGTTGTTGAATTTTGATGTAATTGTTTCATTTTTAGAGTGCTTGAATGCCTACTTCAACAAGAATAATAAGCTTCCCGAACGGATCATGATGTATAGAGATGGAGTTGGAGAAGGGCAATTAAACGCCGTATTTAACCAGGAATTGGAAGGCTTCCAAGTAAGTTTTACCATTTAGAAATACATCTTTAAATTGCAAAGTTAATTATTTTTGCATTACAATTAAGTTTGTTTTGTTTTTAGAATCGCATCAAAGCAACATATCAGCATCAAGGTGTGAAGCCGCCTAAACTTACGTACATTGTTGTCAACAAGAGGATTAGCACTCGGTTCTTTGAAGTAGCTGGACGTAATTTAAACAACCGAGACCTGGATTTATTGTTGATGACGTAGTCACTCGGCCTGAAAGGTAAGAATCAGTTGCAATGTCTTGGATATTTAGGGGAATTGATAATGCATTTTTTAGTGCTTTGTGAATATTTTTAACAAATTGCAAAAATCTTTGTTTTAGGTTCGACTTTTTTTCTCGTTTCGCAACTGCAAGACAAGGATGTGTAGCCGACTTACTACAACGTGCTGCATGACGAGTCCGATCTGGGTCCTGACAAGATTCAGAGATATACCTTCAAAACTTTGTCATCTCTACTACAACTGACTGGGACTGTTGCTTCCTGGACCGTGCCAAAACGCACACAAGCTGGCGTTACTCGTGGAACTGCTTGAAGCGACCTGCAGATGCTAACTGGCATATCTTATGCACTTCCTGTAAATTTAGTCTTACCGAAATTACACTAATAATCAAATCGATGTAGTTAAATATTGTTGTAGACTGGGAGCATCAAGTATTAACTATTTACTTATGTACTTATTTATCTTAAATTGTAGAAGTTAGTAGGAAGTTTTCTAGTAGTTATTCATTAGTTCGTTAGTTTTTTGAAGCTGAAGATGTGTGAAGTAGTTGTATTGAATTTTCGGTGATACGATAAGTTTTGTCTGTAATTTTAACTTGAAAACATAGTTAAATATTGATTAGCACACTGTTCCAGTTATAACAGAATCTGGATGTAAGAATGTAAGAAGATGGTATTAAGTTTATAAGTGGAACTTTGTTGGATGTGTGTATAGTAAGTATAGTAGGTAGTAAGTATTTTTTAATTATTGGTAATAAAGATGAATTTAAAGTTGATGAAGTGCAAGCGTTATCACCGATATTTTCACTATCGCAAGTCCTGTGTTGTATGAGCGAGCGAGTACGTACGACTTGTGTGAACTTCGTTTTTACCATCAAGATATGTGTATGATTTTATCATTCATTGCATGACCTACGTATGACATTAACAACCGGTTCATCATCGATAAATGATAACAAAATACTATACCGAGACCCAATTACTCTGTCGTATACCATTTTACTCTTCGGTCACATTGCAAAGCTGGTTTAACTCATCATTCATCAATCATTTTTGGACTATTCAGGGGTTTTGTGTGTGTAAGTGTAAAACAATCGTGTTAAAAGTAAATTAATGAAAGATATAATTAAGTACCACACTCTCGAACCTCTCGCTTCGTTGAAAGCTATAACAAAGTAGTAGTTGAATTTTGAAAACTTGATCTGGAAAAGTGGAATGTGATCGTGATTATATACCTTGTATTTTGTGTTAGTTAAATCTCAGCTCAGGCATGGTGGATCAAGTGGAAGGAGAGTGGAAAAACTTTGTTTTTAGAATGGCTCAGCCATCAGACCACAACGCAATTATTGCTCATATCCACAAAAGTTATATTCCTGATGAACCTCTTGGAAAGCATCTTGGGCGTGAGAGGAAATGAATTCAGATTTTAATGCTAATGTGCAACCTGCACTGGATGGGAATCTCACATTCATAGCAATTGACAAGCTGAGAAACGTGGTACCTAATTACTTTTATCGATTGCATAAAAAATTGTTGAATGATTAAAGAAAATGACATTTGTATTTATAAGATAAAATGTTCATTCATTCCTTAGATTGCAGGAGTGCGACTGATCTCAATCCGACGCAAGAACGAAAATACAGAACCTCCTCCAAACACCCACAGAAAAAGTCTTGCAATCAGGAGCATCCTCGAAAATCTCAGAGCGTGCAAACATATTCGAAAGATATCCCGAGATTGATCACTACGCTGACTTTGTCCTGGTCAGCGTTGACAGAGACTATAGAGGATGGGCTAGCCTCAGAGATTTATGAAAGAGCGTATAAAATGTTGAAAGCTATGAACGTTCCATTGATCAAGTGCATCTTTACAAATCCTTACACCGAGAAGATAGCAGTGAAAACAGGCTTCCATGAAGTAGCTCGGGTGAATCTTCGAGACTGGAAAGTATGATGATGATGGAGAACCCTGTGCTCCGAACGCAACTGAAGATTGTGCTGTTGTAATGATAAAGGTGCTGTAAATAAATGCAAAGTTTCTCAATTTTTTAAACTCTGACTTTTATTTAGCATTTAAAAAATTCTTTGGAAAATGTTAACACTCTTGAAATTAAAAGGAAGCTTTTTTAGGAACGTGTCATTAAATCTTAAATCCGAGGACGGTCATTTGCTTTTTGTCGATCTTTCTCTTCCTGTCTCTCTCTCCGTCTAGCTTTTCGCTTTTGTTTCTCTTTCCAATTCTCAGTTTCCAACTCTGTAAAATTCAAACTCTCTTCCCCACACCTCAACTTTGAGCGGTAACCCCTTTTCTCCTTTACTGGAATCAACTGTGTAGTAAGCCTGGGTTAATTTGTCGATAGCTTCTTCAACACTGTCAACAACGAGGCAACGATCTTTAACCGGAAGCGTGACTGGAGGAAAACCAGTTGTGAACAACTTGTTTTCATCGCCCAGTCTATATTTTCCGGTTTTAACAAGGCACCCATGCATTCCAGCATTGATAGCGGCAATCACATCGTTATCAACATCCTATAATAAGTTACATTATGAGCAAAGTTAGCTTTTCCAAACTTCATTCTAATATTTCATTTACGTTTGGCTTACATCTCCAATCACCACGCAATTAATTGGATATTCTTCACCTAGGGAAAACATTGCATTCCAGTAATACTCATTTGAAGGCTTTCCAACTACAGTTATGTCATCTTCTAGACAAGCATGCGCCAATCCTTTTACGAAAGGACCGGTCCCCACATCAGGATCTGCTCCAGCACGGTAAACGTCCTGTTCATATTTTTGACATTGTTGATCTGTTTTAAGAACATTTTTGGCTGCTACAGATTCATATTGATCATTTTCGAAACACCAGCGTTGAGTGGTATCCCGAAGTCGTCCCATATCAATTGCTATTAGTTTCGCATGCTTGCCCGGCATTGTAATAATTTTTCTATGCACAGCAATAATGAGTTCAAGAATTCCGTCTAATTTAAATTGGTATTAAGGTGAATGTTAAATGATGTATTATTCATTAACATCACTTACTGAAAGCAAACGGCAAAAGTTTCATAATTAAATTTTTCCGGGGCATAGCCAATAACCACCACATTTGGATGCATGGTATTAATTCCAGCAAAATCTTGTAACGCATCATCCGTAACTACAAGGTGAGGGCGAAGGTCTGCAATAAAAAAAATTAGCATATGCATATAAATGTATTTTTTTAAACTGTTTCAAACGAATAAAACAAAAAAAACCTACTTTTTGCCTGCAAGTAATCTCTTGTGGATGTAACGGCAGTGTAGAGTTCCTGCTTCAAGATGCCAAATCCAATACTAGCTAGATGTTTCAACGTTGTGGACGAAGACTCTGAGCTGGACCCATTCAAGTATCTGAACTTTTTGTTTCTCATCTTCCTGAAGAATCAAATAAAGACAATTAGCATTTGATGTTTCACTCATCTTGCGGTTTATTAACATGTCGTTTTTTGCCATAATACTTACAATTTGGCATAGGCTCGAGCAGATCCCTCCAACAGTTTATTCCCATCATGAGTGGTTCCACTGAGATTAATGAGGAAACGGTCGATGGAACTCCTTCCCCATTCGTTAACGGTAATGTTGTTGAGATATTCATTTACTCCCCGTATCCCATCAGGTCTTCGAACTACTAATCCCTTTTTATTGGAATACGAAGAAGACTGCATTCTGCTTTTCTTTGCTCAAATTTTATTCATTCACATAAAATTTAATTGTATAACTTGAAATTCTTAGGTCAAGCTCAAAAGCAGCTAATTAAATGTTTCAGTTACTTCAGAATTGGAATAGAGCCAAGTCACCACGGCGGCTGGCGCAAAAACTATAATGAATGATAAAGATTGGTGACTCCTCCCCTGTATTCCAGTTATTTCTATTGTGTGAGCAAAGTTAAATCTACAAAACGCTCAACAACAAAACTCTGGCTGTTGAGAGGTGTGATTTTTTCAATAAAACTTGTACTGCCTAGTGAAATGTGAAGGATTGGACATGACTTCAAAAACTTTCGGTTAACCTTCCTCCCCATAAATTGCTCTGATAGTTTCAACGTTTCAAGTAAAGAAGCTGAAGTTTCATAAATGCTTCCCAGAATTCCAAAAAATAGGAGAATGCAAATTAGCAAATCTACTGCTACAAAACCATACATGAATCGCCTCTCTGGAGGCATCAAATGTCCAACAGTGATGAAAGCATAGAGGCTCAAGATTTCTCCGGAAATGGCAAAGAATAAAATGCAAACTATGCTTCCTTTGTAAACAAAGTTGTAGGTTTGAACCAATATTTGGATTTCTCGTAGCAAACTGTGTGTGAGTGCTTCCGAGGTTTTAGAAGAGTTTTGAATTATCCTGTTGATTAAAAGCGACTATAATTAAACTTGCAGTTACTTCCTTGTAAATGAACATAATTTTTGAGCTTACAATCTGGTGAAAACCAAATAGCAATGGAAACAGTAGGCTTTGATTGGAGCAACCATGCACATCTGAGTTCCGAACGCAGTTATCATGCACATTCTCAAGATAAATGACGTTAAGCCTAAAATCACAGTCGGAATTATGGAGGGCAGTGGTATGACAATGTACCGGATAAATGATCCATCGGGAATCATTGAGCTGTCCAACGTGTTGCATTTCTTCACCAGAAAGAATCCAGGTTGAATGGGAACACAAGGTTTGCGCAGAAGAGAAAGTGTCGATAAGAATGGGAGACAGAAAGTAGTGCAAGTAAAGAATATCAAAGCCTGCCGTGAAAGTTTGATTCCAATATTTCCATCATCAGCTTTACGATTCGCGGCAAATGCTCGGAACATATTCTTAGCTGGAAAGTATACGAATGAAATGAATTTTTCAAAGAAATTATTTAAGGCTTTCTCTACATACCTTTTGGATGATTTTCAAACTTAAGCATACGATTTAGCAAGGAAACCAGCTCGGAAGCGTACTTTCGCTGAGAAAACAATGCGTAGGTGGTGCACGTGCAGAACACATTGTAAAAGCAGCACTGGAGTGTTTGGGGCAGCGTGAGATTATCCTTGATCAGAATCGATTGGATGAGAAGCAGCACTGTAAAGATAAGAGCACAGAAACGCTTCATTTCCAACAGTTTTAAGTTCCTCCCAGATTTCAGTACAAATTTTCTCTCCCCAGGATTCCACGTGTAAGGTAAAGAGTTGCAGGAGTCGCTAAGGCGGATGCATTTTGTCACCAGCTTGAGAATACCATGCGGAGGAGCAAACATGTTGAAGCCAGAGCCAGTCTGGGAATGCCAGAGGGTTAAATGCACAATACTTGCATCAAAGTTGATGGTTCAGCCATCGGCATTCTATAGACATACCTGACAGACATTCGATAACCTCCAACTCCAAATAACTTCCAAAACCCTTGTATTGATCGATTGTTATGTGACAGAAAAGAGCTTGTGTTTGTGTCGTGTTCCTTTTTTACATTTCGTATGAAAATTTAAATTAGCAATGGTCTCTGATCTGAATTCCAGAGTATTATGATGGCAATTTTATGAACTTTCTCATGTCGTGCATAAGCATCTTTGAATAGTTTATTGAGATATTAACTGTTTTCGCATTCTTTGGAGTTTTAAATTTTATTACGTAGTTAGATTGGAGAGCTGTCCAGGCCTTAAATTATTCTATTCGTCACATCTATAGCAATAAAACAGGATTTCTTCGAAATTTGACCTCATAATCACGAGCAACAAATTATATTATATTCATATCATATGTCATATAATGGTTATATGACAAGCAAGGTGCTGTCAGGAAGCGTGATAAACCATCATAATCGAGCCGTAGTTCTACTACGACGAACATTTACGCTCAATCAAATATGCGTTCTAGAAGCAAGACCAAATTTAACTTGGTTCATTTTTAATGACTTCATCAGAATCTAAAAACAGGAGCTACTTGTAACTTCTCCATCACATTTGGCAATATAATCAATACTCGTACTCGTACTACCTTTTCAACCATGCATTTTGTCGAAATTAATGTCGAGTTTCACGTTTCCCCATAAATCCTGATTGGAACGCTTTGTGAGCTGAAACGCAGAACTCAGCTAAAAGACATTTTATGGCACATACAACATATATTAGTGGTTGGAATTGGAACAAATTGCGTATAAGCGATTTAGAAGTACTTCTGTATGTCTATATACACATTGATTACATTAGTTCGAGTTCTATATTTTCTTTGAAGTTACGATACATTTCTTAGCCATCACCTAGTTAGTATTATGGTTTGATAAAATAATGATAAACACAGCCATGTTTAATTATTAATTATTAACTAGTTTCAATACAACTAACATGTGGTCAAAATGTTTTCAGAATCGTGTGTGAGGTTGAGTTAATGAATTTGATAGAGGAGCTTCAGCTTTTGTTCTGAACAGGACAAAAACGCTTGCCTGCATGTTAAGTGTAATACTTATTATGTTTTCGGGCTTCCAATATCGATAATATTCTGTTTCCTATCATCTGATTAAATTGTCTAACTAAGCCAACTGATTAGAAGTAACAAATTGAAATTTATGCTTTTAGTTTAGTGACACGCATATCATATCATATAAAACATCTAGTCATTCCTGTTGTTCAAATTGGATCTGATGCGCACTTTACTTTATAAATATACAACACATTTCTGCTTTCATTTCATATTCATTTAAGCATTGTTGAATTGGAAATGTTGGGTTCCAATTGTTTCATCTGTTGCACTTCATTCACATTAGTTATCTTCATTTTTCCAAATGTCATATTATCTCTTATCAAGAAGGTGCACTACATTAATCAAGACAGATATGCAAACATCCAAATCAGAGGTAGCATAGAGAAAACTGTATCAGGGTTGGAAACCCTACTCCGAGAAATTGACGGGCGCTGCCACGTTCATATCATCTCTCAAAGCGTTCAGTTCTACCTGAATCCCGATTACGCTCACACAAGTTTAACAGTTAGACAATTCCTCTCAACTCAAACCATTATCGACAACCTGAATGATACATGGATTCATTGGCCTTGGAGATTGGAGACCCAAATTAAAAACGAAACTTTGGACATCATACGCATCAAGCAACATCACACAATGAAATGTTTCTACACACTACTTTTATTTGCGTTTGAAAAACTTGAGTACGAAATATTTGAAAGAGAGAACGACACGAACGAGTTCACGTTGCAGTCAAACGACAGTTACACTCCATACTTTGCTGCGTTGCGTGAAATCAGGCAATTTTTCAAAGCACTTAACCTATACAATGACAGATTGGAGGATTTGCCTAGGGAGCCAGCCTCAAACTACATAATTCACATCAGCTTCAACACCAATGTAGATAAGTTGGAAGGCAAAGTTATAGCTGAACATCATACAACTGAGCGTTACCGAAACATTTATACAGGAATAATTGAATGCGAGAAAGTCAAGCGAGTGGGGCATTGTGGTACTGAAGCTGAGCTTAACTGGAAATCTTGCAAAAGTTTCTATTTCTGCATGTACTGCTACCCACAACCATACCTGATACCTGTTGAACATTCAACACTTTGGAATAGCACTGCTTTCCAGAACTATTCACTCCGAAATGGGATAACAAGGTCCTGGTCTGTTATATATGAGAATGAAGTAAACCCAGGCATACTTCACAACTACAATCTCAAGAATTATTTTCGCATACCAACTAACAACACGCTCGTGTTTCAATTTTTGCATTTTGAATTTGCTTCGTATCAAGTCAAACGTTTCCCTTCGCATGCTTAACAGGTATGCAGATAATCCCTGGCCACGAATATTCCCGAAGAAACGGCTCAAAACTGATTATGAGTGGGGGTTTGTGTTCGTACAGAAACAATATTGGCACAATGTCATTGTTTCCAGCGATGCCTATAACTTTATAACTTGCTATAACAGAGATGGCGGTATAACTTTTGATTACTATTTCCAACCCTTTCAAGTAGATTTGTGGATATCTTTACTGATTACTTTGCCATTTTTAAGTGCTTCTGCACACATTTTTTTGTGTGTGAAAAAAAGTAATAAACCGGATTTTAACTTGTATTTCTTCACATACTCATCCTTGTTGGAGCACAGCTACCACATTCCAGATTACTTTTTTCGGTTTGAGTCAATCAGGATAGTGTTCGGACTGTGGCTGCTCATCACTGTCATTTTCACGAATGCTTACAAAGGAATTGCAATCACAGGAGTGACGGCACCTCCACAGAAAACAAGTATTCAAACATTTTCAGAGGTGATCCATGATAAGGCGAATGGAAGCAACAAAGAGCCCGTCGGTTTCAAAATGATGATGCAACTGAAAGTGGATTACTCTCAACAGTGGGAAAATGATAAATTAATAGGTTTTAATGATTCTGATGCAACGACATTTCTGATTTCAGGGTTGGACAGCTTTCAATTCGGGGATGAAGTGAAAAAAGAATATTCAAGAGTTTCAGGTTATTGGGTTACTGAAAGCTTGCGGTTGGCTTCTCTTGGTCTTAATGTCTCGTCCCCTTTTTGGGAAAATCAGTACAATTTTTTCAACAAACTAGCTACGAGCAGAAGATACATATCTCCGACAAGGGAATTAGAGTCTAAATATTCTTTGAATTACGATATTGCATTGGAACGGGAAGTGATAAAGTGTGACAATCGCATAGTGTACGTCGACTTGCAGAGCAATATAGACAGAGAATATGAAATACCTATCGGACACTATCATCACAAGTCATTTTTCAAAGGAAACCAGTCTCTGTTGCCAGACTTCACGGTATGGCAATTCGACAATGGAATAGGCTCCAAATTACCCATGGTGTTCAAGCAGTTTATTGAGAATGGGATTTATAGGCAACTGGAATGGTTTTACAAGATGCAAGAACATCTAGGACTACGTTTGGAGTACACTAGAAGTCGTAAGCCTGAGAAGTACGAACCAGTGAAAAAACTTGATATGAAATCCAATGTTCAGACAATTTTTTATGTGCTTCTGGTTGGTTTTCTTGTGTCGATATGCTCTGTCTTTATAGAAGCATTCTGGAATTTCAGGGATCGCGTTAAAGTAATTTCAGAATGAAAGTCTTTTAATACTTAACTATAAAACTATGACGTAAATGATACATAAAATAATATTACATTAAAATTTGTAAATAAATCTAGAATACTTATCAATTATGTTCAATATCATTAAAATCAACGTTTAATGCTATACTGTTTCATACAAGATTCTCGCTTTGCCCCCAGCTTTGCACACTTTACTTTCGACTATCCGTTATAAGTTATGGAATACCAATTTCATCATATCCTTTCATTTCCATTCGAATCAATTTATGGAAGTCCAGTTTTGTAAAACACTGCGTGCTATGTAGCCTAATAATAATAAAAAAAATGTAAGTAAACTTGGGAGCAATACAGCCAAAGACACGGTGGTAAAACTCGTTAGCATAACGCACTAAAGCCAATATCCTACGCGTAATTACTTAACATTACTCAGCTAATTACTTTTCAAAAATGTTTGCTTCGCCAACCATAAATTGGCAACATCACTCTTATCGCAAGCCCCAAACAATCAATCTTCATGACTTGATTGTCCAAAGAATTTACGCTTTTAACCTATTTCTTCAGAGCTGTTGAGTACTAATTAATTTGATAGAGGGGCCCTGTTATGAACAGACCAGATATATTATGCCTGCCAGTCATTGTAATTAGTCCTATTGCGCTACATCTTAAATTTCCGGGATTCCAAAAATTACTAATCAAATTGAACCAAATTGTTATACAAAAACAGGGTATGAAAAAGAAGATGGAACTTTGTCTATTTAGTACATATATACATTTCATATCAACCATATATTAATTTTCTGTTGTTCGAATTGGATTTAATACGCACTCGATTTCATGTATGTAAACTGTGCTACTGCACTCACTTTCACACTCATTTTAGATATCTAAGGCAGGATCCTAAGCCAACTCTTTACCATTAGTTTTGGAAATGTTGGGCCTTGATTATTTCCACTTATTACTCACGTCATCTGTGGCCATTTCCATTTGTCCCCGTTTTGTACTAATGTTCGTCGAAAATGTGCACCATGTTGACCAAGACAGTTACGTAACCATACAAATTCGAGGTAATGCCAAGCAATATATATCCGGGTTGGAAAATTTACTCCAAGAAATAGACGAGCGCTGTCATGTTCATATCATCTCTCAAAGCGTTCAGTTCTTCTGAATCCAGAGTACGTTCACTCAAGCTTGACAGTGCGACGATTCCCGTCTACTGAAACTATCATCAACAACCTTAACAATAGCTGGGAAAACTGGCCTTGGAACCTCAAATTAATAAAAAACGAAAACTCTGGACATCACACGCTTAAAGCAACACAACACTATGAATGTTTTACACAATACTTTTATTTCATATGAAAAGCTTGAATGTGGAATATTTGAAAGAGAGAACTTTACCAACAATTTCACATTGCAATCTAACAAAAGTTACATTCCATATATCGCAGCTTTAAACGAAATTAGGCAATTTTTCAAAGCGCTTAACCTAGATAATGACGCCCTAGAGGATTTGCCTAGGCAGCCAGCCCAAAATTACTTAATTCACATCAGTACCAATACGATAAACTGGGGCTGATATTCGAGCAGAATATCATACAAATCAGCGCTACCACAAGCATTTATACAGGTGTCATGCAGTGCAAGCAGTCGGAAGTCAATAAAATGGGGCCTACTGGAATGGAAGCTGAGGTTAACTGGAACTATTGCAAAAGCTACTATTTTTTGTACATATTGTAATCCACGTCCACAACTGATTCCTGTACACCATTCAACCTTTTGGAATCATTTCTGCTTTCCAGGACTACTCACTCCTAAGTGGAGTAACAAGGTCATGGTCTGTAATATATGAAGAAGACATAAACCCAAACATTCTCAGAGACTACACTCTTAAGAATCTTTTTCGCATTCCGAGAAACAACACGCTCGTGTTTCAGTTTGCCATTTTAAATTTACTTAGCGTCGAGACAAACAATTCCCTATACATGCTTACCAAGTTTGGAGATAATCCTTGGCCACGAATATTCCCGAAGAAAACGACTGAAAACTGATTACGAATATGCTTTTATGCACAAACAGAAACAGTATTGGCACAATGTCATTGTTTCCAGCGATGCCTATAACTTTATCACTTGTTATAACAAAGATGACGGTATAACTTTTGATACTATTTCCATCCGTTTCAAGTAGATTTGTGGATATCTTTACTGATTACTTTGCCACTTTTAAGTGTTTCTGCACACATTTCTTGTGTGTGAAAAAAAGTAATAAACCGGATTTTAACTTATTTCTTCACATACTCATCCTTGTTGGAGCACAGCTACCACATTCCAGACTACTTTTTTTCAGTTTGAGTCAATCAGATAGTTGTTCGGACTGTGGGCTGCTCATAACTGTCATTTTCACGAATGCTTACAAGAGGAATTGCGATCACAGGAGTGACGGCACCTCCACAAAAACAAGTATTGAAACGTTTTCAGAGGTGATCAATGATAAGGCGAATAACAGCAATGAGGATCCTGTTGATTTCCACATGATGATGCAACTGAGAGTGGATTATACTCACATGTGGGAAAATGATATTTTGCAAGATATGAATAAATCTGACGCATCGGAAAACATGTTCACGGTTTCATACCTGGATTACTTTGCATTTGGGGATGAAATAATGCAACAGCGTGCTAGAGTAGTAGGCGATTGGGATGCCGAAACCGTCGGCTGCTTTCACTTGGTATTAATATCTCATCTCGTTTTTTGAAGAAAAATATCATTATTTCAACAAATTGGCTATGGAAAGGAGATACTTTGCTCCAAAAAAAGGATCTGGAGCCAAAATATTCTTTGAATTATGGCATTGCGATTGAAAGGGAAATTGTCAAGTGTGAAAATCACGTAGTCTACGTCGACTTACAGAACAAAATTGACAGGGAATACGAATACCTTTCCGGGTACTATCACCACAAGTCCTTTTTAAAGGAAACGAGTCAATGTTGTCAGACTTTACTGTGTGGCAATTCGACAATGGAATAGGCTCTAAATTGCCTATGGTATTCCAACAGCTCATCGAAAATGGGATTTACAAGGAACTAGAATGGTTCTACAAGATGCAGGAGCAGCTCGGGTTACGTTTGGAGTACACGAGAAGCCGTAAGCTTGAGAAATATGAACCAGTGAAAAAACTGGACATGAAATCCAATGTTCAGACAATTTTCTACGTGTTGATGGTTGGTTGTCTTGTGTCAATATGTTCTGCATGTGTAGAAAATTTATGGAACTTTCAAAATCGCGTTAAGTGGGATGATCAAAACATTGTAGCCAATTACCAAGGAAGTTTTGTATTGTTTATTGTAATCTTATAATGTAATGATGATAATAATAAAGAAGTGTCTTAATGTTTCCTATAAAAACTAACCTGAACCTATTATATACGGAATAATTACAGTAAAATTTAAATTTATATAATATATGTACTTCTTGTACCATAAAATAATTAAAAGTCTTCATTTGATAGCTTTCACCGTTGATTGCTACGTTCATGCTTTCACTTACATCATTTTCACTTAATTCCCCTAGCTTTAAACGCTTTCTTCTCAAGCGTACTGCTTTTCAGTGGTTTAATTTTGCTTACAAAATTTGGTTAGATGCGATGATAGCCCAAACTACTTGAATGATACGCAACATGCGCTAAAATCTTTATAGTTGATGGAAAATGACACACAAATTACTTTGCTAATTAATTTTTGCAAAACCAATAATTGATTGTTCTTAATTTTTTCGCTATTTGACTACCAGTTGTAAGACGCACAGCAACGCCCTACATTAAGTAAGATGAGCCTCACGCATGTCTCACGCAAATTTTTAACACATCCAATCTTCATAAGTTGTTTTTACTTAACGTCTCTGCGTTAGTAACCTAGACTTTTGAGACGATGGTCCTTGTATATACCTACTTAAAACAATAATATCTGTATCTTTACCAGATAAGACAGAGTATTCATCAATAAAGGATTTGATTAGGCTACTGAAAAATCAAACGAAAATGTCATTTTATGGTTATGTTATCCCCCTAATCTTCATTTATCCAAATGCTTTATTGGCCCAAACTGGTAACCAATTCCGTAGTAATTCACAGGATATTTACATTGATAACTCGAGCATTAAAATCGTGGGGAAAACTGAAACAAACCTTCTTGGCTTGGACAACTTTATAGGTGAAATCACCGAGAATTGCCACGTTCACATAATTTCTCAAAGCGTTCATTTTCATCTCGATCCGCAGAAAATACACACTACTTTATCAATTAGAAAGCTACGCTCAACTCAAAACATCATGAACAACATGAACTATTCTACACACTACGCTAATTTTAACTGGACTGGGTACTCCATGAATCTATCATAATACTGTAAATGACAAAGTTCATTCACATACTCCATTTGACGTCATGCGCCTCCAACAAAAATTCACAGTGAACTGCTTCTTCACCCTTGTTTTGTCTGCTTTTGAAGAAATTGTGTGTCCTTCGTGTTTCGATTATCATCCCGAGATACATGTGCATTACTTCACTTATTTGACGGCATATAGGGAAGCGCAAAAGTTTTTTCGAGCTCAAAATCCAGTTGAAGTTCTTGACAAATTTCCGAGGGATCCCCAAACAAACTATTTAGTTCATATATCAACCAGTTCTACAAGATTGACACCAGAAGCCCGTGCAAAATATCATGAATGGGCTCGTACACCAACATTTACACGGCAGCGATTGAATGCAAAGAAGATGAGAATGGGTTGGATTTGGAGGTTTGCAAAAGCTTCTATTTTTGCATGTATTGCGAACCTGTTCCCAAAAATATTCCCATAAACATTTCCACCTTAACGAATATTTCAACGTTTCAGGAACATTCCCTAAAACTTGGCGTAACGAAAAAATGGTCTGTGACAAAGAAAGACACTATAGTGAAACCTAACTTTCTCGACGACTACATTCTCAAAACCCATTTCGCCTCCCGAGGAATAACACGCTAACTTTTCAATTTGCAATTTTAAACATGCTCCGCTCAGAGTCCAATACATCTATTTTTTACTACAGTGAATTTATTGACCATCGCGATGCCTATACGTTTGATATGTGGCCACGGATATACCCTGAAAAACGACTTAAATCCGACAACGTCCATGGTAGTTATGAGGAACCCTCGTATGGTTCTGGATTTTATCAAATACAGTACTGGCAAACTGTTGCCATTTCCCGAGATTCTTACCTTTCTACGTGCTTTAATGAAGACACCTTGGCATTTGGCTTTTATTTCCACCTTTCCAACCGAATCTGTGGATAGCGCTAGTGAACTACTTGACAATTTTAGGGATTTTGACCCACGTTTACCTAATTGCGAAGAGGGTGAACAGGTCTGACTTCAACTCTTACTTTTTGATGTACTCCTCAATGCTCGAGCATTCATACACGTGCCAAGCTATTTGTTCACGTTTGAATCAATTCGAATCGTGATAGGATTGTGGCTTCTCATTTCCATCATTTTTACAAATGCCTACAAAGGAATTGCCATCACGGGAGTGACTGCTCCTCCTAAAAAATCTAGCATTCAAACGTTTTCAGAAGTTGTTGGTGACAGTGAAAAATCTGATAAAACTAGAGCATCCCGCGATAAAGTTTCACATTCTAACTCCACCCAAATTACATTATATGCATGAGTGGGAAAAGGACGATTTTCAGACTCAGATGGAAAGAAATCATTCCAATTTGGGAAACAGCACAGTGGAAGTCGTATGGGGCTTTTACTTTGACTTTATTGAGGAAGTCACAGAAGAACAAAAAAAAGGCTTCCAGGATATCTACTTCAATTCCACATTAGAATTCTTGTATCGAAATTCTACAGTGCCATTGAATTTCTTTGATGTTCTGGAGCACAGTCGAATACTAGACTACCGTTTATTTGAGAAATTGCATGTGGATATGTGCGACGAAACTCAGCTTTGCAGGTATATTATACCGAAGAAGGAAGAAGAGCCTAAATTTTCACTAAATTTTGACATTGCGACAGAAAGGGAAATTGTCAAGTGCGAAAATCGCATAGTCTACGTCGACCTACAAAGCAAAATTGACAGAGAATATGAATACCTGTCAGGACATTACCAGGACAATTTTTCAAAGGGAACCAGTCCTTCTTGCCGGATTTCTTTGTGTGGCAGTTTGATAATGGTATAGGCTCCAAACTGCCTGGTGTATTCAAACAGCTCATTGAAAATGGAATTTATTGGCAGCTGGAATGGTTTTACAGGACACAGGAGCAACTCGGTGTCCGGTTGGAGTACACAAGGAGTCACACAAGAAAAAAATTTGAGCCAGTTAAAAGACTTGACTTGAAATCCAATATTCAAACCATTTTCTATGTATACCTTGTTGGTGACTTACTTTCCATTTGCTGTCTGAGTTTGGAAAGCTTTTGGGAGTTTCGGAGAGATGTGACGAAATATGTTAAATATAAATGATATAAAACTTTAAGAAAATATTATGGGGATTAATTTAAAAAAGTTTAACCGTGACTTTGAAGTAAACAAAATAATAGAAATCGTCATTGAAACTTTCTTTTACACTTTGGGGGCAATATAAGAAAATAATATTTAACTTCTAATTTATTTCTCGTCTGTAATTAACGCTTACATCAGCAGTTCATTAAGCATCAAATCAATCCCAGACAGTCACATAATTAATAAGCACTTGTCCATTATTTTCCCAATGAAATGCAGACATAATGAGAAACGAACATTCATTTCAATTAATTAATTAAAACGTACCCTACCATTTGACAAAAGGCATTTCAGATTTTGGGTTCAGTAATTTCTAATTGATTCTGTGACCTTGATATGTTTATCACTTCCACCGACAAGGAGAGAAAAAGATAAGGTGATTGATTACATTTAATCCGTCTTATCATGCATGAGTTACAAACAAACGCTATAAACATATGCATATTAATAAGCTGTACTTGAGTTGGCATCTTGATAATCAGTATTGAACACATATTTCATCGAATCTGGTATCGAATTAAACGTAAACTTAATGCTCAACGCAATATATTCTACTTTCAACTTTACTTTACATCATTAGTGAAACTCAAAACAGGATTTCGTAAAAACCTTCTGTCCATATTTCCGACACCATTACCATTTGCTTTTTCCAATTCAGTTTGTTTTCTGACGGTATCCAACATGGATCATATTACAAGGCTAGATTTTCAAATTAACAGACTAGGCTACAAATTTAATGACGTTAATCTCCTTACCGAAGCAATAACAATACAGTCCCTGGAAAAAGAGAATGGTGCAACAGACTTACTTCAAACCAAGACTCTGCATAGACTTTCAGTGCTTGGGGACAGCGTTTTGAAACTGCTTGTTTGCCAATACGTTATACAAACAAGTGGCCTAGTTGACGAAGGAATCCTTACTTCAAGAAAGGATAATTTAATCAACAAACGCGTCCAAACACACGTAGGCAGACAACTGTTTTGTCCAGATGCCAATGAAAATGGACATCAAGAAAACAACTACATAAAAACCAATTATGTCCGCTGGAAGAAAAAACCGTTAAAGGTGCCTTATCACCTATTTGTCAAATCCATTTTGGGAGCAGTTTTTGTAGATGCTGGTGGAACACATGGGAATGGACTAATAATATCAATGAATTTATTTCTAAAATTTTGGAGAGATATTTTAGCATTGGAATTGGATTCAACCCGAACAAAGGTAAAGGAGCTCAACCAATGTTTTCCAGTTGATTCAACAATAAAACATGTCTGGAAAGTGTTATTAAAACCTTCAATATCCGAAGTGGAGAAATTATTGAGCTATAATTTTAAAAATTTTGAGCTTCTTTGTGAAGCACTCACCCACAAATCATTTGATGCGTACAAAATATTTCCATCCTGGGAAGAGCTATATCATCCAAACTACCAACGACTTGAATTTTTAGGTGACAGTGTTCTTGGACTTATCATTACAGAGTATATGTTTCATGAATACCCAACCGTTGCACATTTTGATATTGTTCGCAAAGTTACTGCACATATTAATGATGCGTTCTTGCGTCAAATAGCTTCACAATTACAGTTGAAAAGGTTTGTTCGAAAGGCTGAGCAATTGAACAGAACTTGGAACAGGACAGGGGATATCATGGAGTCAGTGATTGGTGCCTTGTATGTAGATGGTGGAATTAGCAAGAGTAGAGAGTTCATTTTGACAATGTGGAAGCTATCCCCATCAGATAAAGCTATGGATCAGAGTTCTGGTATTAAGATTTATTGTTTATCGTTTGTATGTGCTTTCATTGTGGTCGAAACTTAAATACTTTTGAATGATATTTTTATTAGCTCTGGATTATCTGCAACAGAAAATCGGGTACAAATTTGAAGACAAACGCAGACTACAAGCAGTTTTAATTCACAGAGGTTTTCAAAACTATGAAGATGTGAAGCGTCGTTTTCTAAAGGATGTAAGGAGTGGAGAAATTCTGATTAATTTATATGTTACTGACTATGTCATCCGTGCCTGCAATACGAAAGAAAAGCTTAGAGCTATGAAAGCACGCCTGTGCAGTGAAAAGGTTTTGCGAGCAATAGTTGGGTCACTAGAGCTTCAAAAATTGATACAGATATGTCCCTACCAATCAACATTGGAAGCACCATTTCATAACTACAATGCATTTGTGTTTGCAATATTTGGGGCGATTTTTACTGTGGGAGTGCAATTAGCAATATTTTATCGTCTTTGGAATCCACATCTGGAGCATTGCCCTAAAAGCTTGCTGGAAGGGTTTCTTTTAAGTCCATTGGAGCAATACCAACTAAGGGCCAAACCTAGGCTACCTCATTCCAGATGATGACTTCAATACAATCGAATGGAACATTGGATGCTATAAATTTCAGCATAGAAATTTATTAGAACAGGCTCTTACGCAGCGAGCAAGTCGGAGTGACGACGGAGGAGTATGGGTTAAAGAGGATTCGACGAAGCTTGAATTCGTAGGGGAATGTATTGTTGAGTTTTTGAAGGATTCCGAAAGCTTACAAACCACGGAGTTTGATACTTGGCTAGAAATAAACCAAATTAGTGCAGTTAATGCATGGGTATTGTCATGTAACATGGACTTGTTACGAAAATATTATGTCCTTCAGCCTCTGTGGGGCACGGTTGATTTGCCCAGTACGATATCAATATTTTATAGCGTTGTAGGTGCAATTTTCGTGGATTCTCCTGGAACATTCTATGACAAACTTTCTAATGTACGAAATTGCTATACACACTGCATGCGACACATAATAACCGGTATATTAGCCATCAGTCGTATAAAATAAAATCTGGTAATCATACTAAATTTTGCGTATTTACAGTCTTTGCAGATATTAATGACGAACTAAAGCCGGCAAAAATTCCTAAAAACTCGACCGAAAGCGGTAGCGATTGTATGGAACGTATTTACCTAGCTCATCCACTCCGAATGGAACAGCGAAGTTAAGAAACAATGCAACAGCAATCACTCTACTAGTCCTTCAACTCGTCAGTCATACTACACTTCTCAAGAATCTTTACACAAATTATCAGCAAATAATAATGATGATTATATTGATTATTTATGCCAAGATAATCAACGACTTTCCAATAACAAACAACCCAGTACTTGTACTATGCTTGTGTGGTACATTATGACTTTCATTCTTGCAGTTTGGTTTTATACCATATTTGTGAATTGTTTGAACTATGTTAATAGTCCATTTTCCTACATTTGGTGAAATTGATTTGCATGCAAGAGTCACTGTTATATAAAGATTTATTGACAAATGCAAATGGTATTACATATTCCCTATTGCAGTACAAGTTAATTATGTATCTCATCTTGTCAACCAGAATAGTTACATGAATAAAAATCAGCAACTGTTTATTTGTGTCAAAAATGTTGTAAAAATATGAATACCGACAAATGCGGATCATGTATGAAAGTATATAAACAGTATTAAAGCAAACTTCATTCAGTAATGAAATGAGTTCGAACGGAGCCAGGACCATCGATATAGAACATGAAATGGTAAAATATGGAAACTGGATGCGTTCAGGATGCAAGAACTTATTTGCATGATACGTTGTCAACTATTACTCCAAATCTAGATATCCGTGCCCAATATAATTGTCCTTCTTAGCAAAGTCTTTTTGGATAGCATCTGTATGATGCGGAAGTGTTTTGTAGAATATGCCATTTTCTCACAATGGTTTCTCTGATGCCTAAGCAATTAGCAACACACTTAGTATACGTATGTGTCGTAAACGATGAAATCACATAATACCAAGTAACGTACAGCGATAAAGGAATGAGTCAAGAGTCAAGATCAAGATGCTTGCATTTACGTAGAGGAAGGAGTATCTTACGTTCTTGCTGAACGAAATAAACTGGAGCTTTGCATAATATTCAGCATCGGATTTCAGATCAACATCTTATCTGTAAAAATCTGAGTTGAGCGTAGCATGCATACGCTTCTATGTTTTTAATCTCCTCTGCTGTCCTAACTCCAAGCCACAGCCAGCGACACAATTTGTTTCTGATTTGGTGCATTGTGCTATATGCATTCATATATTGGTATTATCCAACAGGCAGCTACCCTACCTTACAAATCGACAGGGCACTTCAAGAACAGAATATTTCAATTCCATAAGTGTTTACATTTTGACTGGTTCCCAATCCCGATGTCACATTAGCTACTGCTACTCACTCAAGTCACTTAATTTTAAACTCGTTTCTCTAACCTCATGCAACTCGATGCAGGCAAAAAATCAAAAAAACATTTTACAAAACAAGGAAATGAACAATTTAGTGTAGTATTCAGATACTAAATAGTAGGTAGATATACGAAGAGAGCTGAGAAACGTTAGATTTTGCAGTTTCAGTTTGCCCCCCAATCCATTTTTTATTGGCTTTTTATCATTTAATGAGCTACATCAACAAGATGAATTGACCACAGCGCCCAATGGTGAAACACAGTTAATTGTGAAAGCACTCAGGTTTGTAGTTCTCGTTTCAAAAATGGCATTTATTATCACGCTCGGCGCTCTGCCGTTCGTATAAATCCTGTGTCTTATTTAAGTTTTTTTGTACTTACAGAGGGCGCATACATTTTCATGTTTCGCAAAGTTTTTAGTTTCTAATTACACCGGATGGATGAGGTAATAGTACTAAAATGACAAGTCATCCAAATCCCTTAATTTTTTATGGGGGATGATTAGAGTGTTTTATTGTGTTTTAACTGTTTGTCATGTTAATAAATTTTAGGTGAAGACATTTATTGATGAACCATACTTTGAAGAAATTTGAAAACGATAAGATGAGCAAGATGAAAGATGACACTGGTGGAGTCAAAGCGCTTGACAAGCCAGAAATAAATTTTGTTCACAGCAAGTCTGATGAACAAGAAGACGAGGTTGAAGACTATGAAACGGAAAAAATGATTCGGAATACTCTCTTGCACTTTATAGTGATAGCGATGCAGACTGTGAGTTGATTGAAGATATTTTCACGTGGATACCAAAAGCTGAGATACTCAAACCGAAAGATATGCTCAAGGAAATGAGAGCTGCTCGTTGGAAATCGAAGGGAAGCTTGACATTTCTTCTGCACACGCTTCAATTCTGCTGCATCATTTCAGATGGGACGCTCAGAAGCTGCTTGACAAGTATTTTGACGATTTTCAAGAGTACTTTCAGAAAAATGGGTTTGCCTCACAAATTCTTTGAATTACAAGACAACAAAGTTGGGGATGTCGTTAAACATGAAATTGAAACAGAGTGTGGTATCTGTTTCATGAATTTTACCTCTGAACATGAAACAGCAATGGAGAATCCACGCTGCCAGCACCGCTTTTGCTCTACTTGTACTTTTGAATACTTCAAAACCAGGATTTTGGAACACGCAACTCCGAGTTTCCAATGTGCTGAAACGAACTGCAATGTACTGCTAGATGGAAATTACATCAGAAATGTTATCAGTTCCGATTTGACTATAGTCAACGTCTACGATCGCCTAGTTTTAAATGACTTTGTGGTCCTCAACAAGAACTTCAAATATTGCCCTGGACGGAGTTGTTCCAACATTTGGAAAATGAAAGTTGACGGTGCTCCCTGGTATTTGCAGAAAGTGACCTGTCATTGTGAAAACACTTACTGCTTTTCCTGTACTAACGAATGGCATTTTCCATTACCCTGCAACTTAATCCAAGATTGGAATGAACGAATTCGGTTGAGGGAAGCCCCAGTAGTGGATACCGAATCTGATGAATACCGTTTGAATTTGACTTGGATCCAATGTAATACTAAACCATGCCCTAGATGTTCAACAAGAATTGAAAAGAATGGAGGATGTAACCACATTTTTTGCACTAACTGTGAATACGAATTCTGCTGGGAAAGCCCAAGTAAGTCAACACAGTTTCCTTTGTCTGACTTCACATTAGTAGTAAAACCTATATTGATGAAAAGTGTTTTTAATACTTTCTAGGTCACGGGAATACCCACACGACAAGACCACTTTGTTACAGTCTGGGCAGCACCTGTATTTGGAACAAATGATACAGAAAGGTTTCAATTCCACAAATACAGATACAACTTGGAGACCCATCTGTTCCAGTTTTCAGACGATCGTATGAAAGACATTCGGATGGCTTGTGGTATGGAACAACTGTGGGAAGCTTCCTTTTATAAGAATGTAAGATAATAATACATAAATGCGTGCATTATTTAGTTTTTTCAGGTATACATAATTAGTTATTTTTTCTTGGTGTTTTTCACAGGCAATTGAAGAGATGTTGGAATGCCGTCAATTTCTCCAGTTCTCTTTCGCTTTGCTATTTTATCTTGAACCGGACTCCCAAGCAGAAATCTTTAAAACCAACTTGAACAACCTCATCAAGGCAATTGGCGAGTTACTGGATTGTCTGGAACCAAATTTACCTCCCAAAGCGGTAGGAGAAAACAGAGCAAGAGTTCTTCAATTAACTTATTTCTGCAAACAACGACGCAAGGTACTGATTGACCTTGTCAACGATGGATATCTTGAAGAAAAGTGGGGTTGGTCTTCCTCACAAGTTCCTGCTGCCAACTAAGACGTGTAAGGTATTTAAAAATAAAATCCCGTTATAACAAACATTATGCATTGCATAAGTTAAGTCTAGAAGAGTTTTAATTCTGTTAAAGTAGTCTGAATTTCAGAGTGATAATTGCTGTATATGAAGTAGTATTCTTCACAATTTGTTTAAGTGAAAGGTGGTTTGTTAATATTCAATATTGCGTACCTTTACTCAATAAGGATGATATACTTACTATTTTATTACTATCACAAACTTTTTACTTTATAATCGACATCGAAGATCAAAGTAATTATTATTATTACATTCTTCCAATAACCCTATAATGTTTTCTTTTTAAACATTTATACTGTTATACTTTCTACAAAATTTTGTAGTGTAATATTAAATTTAGTCCCGGTTTTAAATAAGTCAGAAACTCTTTTGAATTATGTGCATTTCAATTACTCGAGACAAACATAGAAATCAAGTTCAATCTTGTTGAAAGCTTTAACGAATTTCATATTAAAAATCATATGCACATGCCTCTTCAGTTCTCCAGGCTCAGTTCTCCTTGTTCCGAGCGATAAAATCGAGATATGATCTAAAAAAATTATAATAACCAATATGCATGGAAGAGTCATAAAATTGAGTATGATTGAATACTTATGAGCAATAATCAAAGGTTTCTTGCATTAGTTGCATTATCAAAGGAACAATTACAAATTGTATTACCATCACACCACCCGCACACACCTTTAGCTCCATAGTCTAATGCATCCTTTACGTAGTACATGAATTGCTTTTGCTGTTTTGAATTATTGTAATCGTTCCGTATTTAGATTCTTTATCTTCTGTCTTCACCGCAAGATCTTGATTGAACAAGCAAATGAATGGAAACAAACAAATACGCTAAGTATGTAAAGTGGGTTCCAAATAAAAAAGTCCTAAGGATGCCTTAAACTTTTTGGCTCCGATTTTGCTGAAAATTTGTAGGATATATTATTTTGATGCGTAGATTACGAATCTGCAATAATTAGAGAAATTTACCGACCGTGGCGCCACCCAGAGGGAAAAAAAGGTGTGAAAATTGTTTAATTTCTAAACATTTTCCCTCCAGGAGACGCCACGGTCGGTAAATTTCTCTAATTATTGCAGATTCGTAATCTACGCATCAAAATAATATATCCTACAAATTTAAAGCAAAATCGGAGCCAAAAAGTTTAAGGCATCCTCCCTATTAACCAGAAACTAAATAAAATCCAAATAATCTAGTACTAGAAGGTTTGTTTAGGTTCTCAAAGTACAATTGAGCTTGAGAGAGAGAAATAGAACTACTGGTACCAAACTAGGACTGCATAACCAAGTACCATAAGAATTTGGCTTGGCGAAATGAAGGAAAACATCATGGTTCCCTTTTGGTTCCAAGCGGGTACCAAATAGTTAGGTTTCATTTGTACGTTTGCTAAAAGCGCGCGAACAGAGAATTTTTTTCTGCAGTTGCATGTGACAAAGCACTCAAGCAGATTATATATTGTTTACATGGTTGTCGGTTGACGGTCATAAGTTGATACAAGTAAATACTTGAGTTTTGTGGAAGTACATCACATTGATCATTGGAGGAGTTGACTTGACCTTGTTTATTATCAAGTATTCAAAACAAGTAAAGCTTGATTATTACTGTTCTGCAAGCTTGATTATTTTCTCGCCTTTCCTTCACTTTCCTGTTTTCACTTCCTGACGAAATAAAACATCAGTAATAGTGTTTGAAGTGTTTTAAATTAGTCCCTGTGCTGTGTTTAGAACAGTTACCAACTAGCGTCATTGTTGCTAGTTCATAGGCTAGGATCGTCAGTTGTAAAGCTCTTGTTAGTTGAAATAGTTAAATTCGCTTTACGTTAAAAGTGGGGCATATCCGGCAGTTTAATTTCATAGTTTAACACTTTACTATGCACTGAACAACATGAGTTCAGGAATGATGATTATGATGTGTATGACTACATTGTGACAAAAACAATGTACCTAAAAATGATGCTTCATAATTGATGACTTTACGACTATTAATTCCATTACTATTAGTACAGCATAGCATATAAACACACAAATAATTGAATACTGTACCAATGCCGCGCTAACGGCCAAATTTTGGAGGAGAGAACTTTGAGTACCAATCGAGGCCACGTCTGTAGTGGACAAACGCATCAGATTAAATATGCTTCAAACGGTCCGTTTTTGGTACTTTGTGATTGTACTTTGGGTACCAAACTAGGACTCGTCTTTAGTGGACAAACACATGCCAATAGGATCAAAAAATGTGGTTGGGAATCGGTACTTTGTTCAAATGGAGTAGTACCCAAAGTTCTGCTGGGTACCACGGTGGGACTGAATCGATGCTAATCCTGGTAAATAGGGTGTTATTGTTAAATGCAGATATTGCTTGCTCAAGAGTGTGTTGTTTTAATAGATGCTGAAGTGAATCATGAATTTTGCATTTCGGATATTATGGTTTCCACTCAACACAGTGGTGGCACAATAAATAAACCCGGCAAACCCGGTGGAAAGAAGTGGTGCATTAGAGGTTTGGAAAATATTAAAGCTGAACGTAAATGATGGAAAGTTGAAGTGAAGCATAGTATAGCGATGTAAACCTTAGACTTAAGTTGGAAACTATATAACCACTCGATATAGTCGTATCCGCAAGAAAATGTCGTCAAATTTCGAAACTTATTGTTGATTTTGACGGTAAAAGATAACACAAACGTTTGTTTAAACGAGAAAAGGAACACATTTTTAAGCACAGGAGAAAAAATAGAGGAGTGAAGTAGTAAAACGGTTGTGTCCCGATTAATAATAAAAACCTCAATTGTTATACTGCAATATCTTATCCTCCTCAATTATCACCACTTGACACTTCTTCTGTGGTTTTCCACAATCCAAGATGGAATTTTAAATTGTGCGGTTCTAAATGGGGGCACTGTGAGACTTTGTTGCAACGCGATTAAAGAATGTACAAAAATGTCGTAAGACAAACGTAAAATGTTCCGGACGGACAAAGTGATTCTTATAAGTGGCAGCACCACTTTAATAAACGTCATGGGATTAAGTACTGTTTCTCCAATCCCGGTGAGTTTTTTCTTGCTTAAACCCGAAATGAAGAAGCTCCCATGTGGTAGTTGCCAAAGGGTAGATTCTCGGTTCATTTGTAAAAGCATGTTCCAATATATCATCTAACCATGTTTCCAACGATAGGCAACGAACTTTTGTTTTCGTAAACCAACACATCATAAACAACATTCGTGTGATAAGAAGGGCTTGTGCCAAACTTCCGTTCTCTTTGTCAGGCATGAATTGGAGAGTGGCCACTGATGGATTTAGGGACGTTTGTCTGCATACGGAATCAGAATTTGGGCTAATTATCAGAAAGTTGGCTTCACAAGTTTGTACTTTTGATCTGCTTATAGTTTGCTTACTGTGGTTGGAATTATGTCAAAACAATGGGTAGTCTAAGAAAATCAAATCCCATTTCGCCTTGTTTCGTAACTGTCAGAAGGCAGTTCGGAAAACAAGTTTAGGTAATCATTAAAATTGAGTAAGACTGGCGACGTTTGATACCTGCTACAGTGTATTCTATGCTGGAACAGTAGCAGCAAACCCAAAACTTTAAACAATGTGCAGATTAGTGACATATTTTCAGAAATAGTTTATAGAGGTTTTATTTAATATTTAAAGAGCAAATGAAGGATAGTTTTACCTAGAAGGAATAGGTTCTAATGGCGGCAAGTAATGGTTGCTTACTGAATCGATGGAATACGATCAATAATTGTTTCAAAATAGAACGGATGCTACGTAGACGGTATGGTATATACGCGTGTTATCATTATTCTTTGTCAAGTTCATGCTCACATAAAGAAGTTGAAGAAGAAAAAGTGTGTTTGTAAACAGGACACAAACCTCTATTAAAATGAAATTGGTTTAATCCCATTGTTGGCCCTCCCAGTAAAGCTTAATTTTCCGTTTAGTTGTTCGTGCTCAATGAAAATTAAGTGGGTGATTAAAATCTTGGAAATAAGTTTATGTATATCAGATGTAACCATATTATGATGTTCAGAGATTAATGAAGGTTTGTAATAGTTATAAAATCACAAAATGTTGTCAAAATTTTTTGAAAAACAAACGCTTTGGAAACTATGCTCGGTTCTAAATAGTAAAACTAATTGCACTAATAATAATATAATTAAAGTATAATTTAATTGCACTATTCTGGCAATTAGTATCTTTGTGCATAATATTGTTTTGTTACATTGTTTCACACAATATTTATAAATATCAAAAACGAAAGAATCATTTTAGTTTGTTTTGTTTTGTAAAATGTTTTGGTGAAATGTGGTAAACAATTGAAATGCTGCCTTGTATTTTTATTGACTTTAGGTAGCATATTAAGAAGACTTTGTGTGTCGTCCGTCTGTCGTCCTGTCTGTCACACGATAACTTTCGAACGTTTGACCTATCTATCGACTGGTGAAGACAAAATTCAAAAAGTCAAAGCGTTCGAAAGTTATCGGGGGGGGGGGGGGGGGGGGGGGGGGGGGGGGGGGGGGGGGGGGGGGGGGGGGGGGGCGGGGGGGGGGGGGGGGGGGAGGGGGGGGGGGGGGGGGGGGGGGTGTTGATCAGAACAGACGACAGACGACGACACCCAAAGTCTTGCTTAATATGTACCTAAAAAGGTAGCATAAATAATACAAGCAGCATTTCAATTGTTTACCAACACTTTGACAGCCAAAACATTTTACAAAACAAAACAAACTAAAAATCGATCTTTGTTTTTGATATGTTATAAATATTGTGAAACAATGTAACCAAAACAATATTATGCCATCAAAAGATACTAATTGCAGAATAGTGCAATTAAATTATACTTTATAATTATATTATTATTAGTGCAATTAGTTTTACTATTTTAGAACCGAGCATAGTTTCCAAAGCGTTTGTTTTTTCAAAAATTTGACAACATTTTGTGATTTATAACTATTACAAACCTTCATTAATCTCTGAAAAATCATTATAATGGTTGACATCTGTATATACATAAACTTATTTCCAAAGAGTTTTAATCACCACTTAATTATTGAGCACAGGAACAACTAAAACGGAAAATTAAGCTTTACTGGAGGCGCCAACAATGGAGTTAAACGCAATTTCATTTTAATAGGTTTTGTGTCATGTTTTACAACACACTTTTCTTCTTCATCTTTAGTGAGGCATAACTTACAGAAATAATGATAACACGCGGTATATACCATACCGTCTACGTAGCATCCGTTCTAATTTTGAAACAATATTGATCGTATTCCATCGAATTCAGTAAGCAACCATTACTTGCGCCATTAGAACTATCCTTCTAGGTAAAACTATCCTTCATTTGCTCTTTAGATATTAAATAAAACCTCCATAAACTATTTCTGAAAATATGTCACTAATCTGCACATTGTTTAAAGTTTGGGTTTTGCTGCTACTGTTCCAGCATAGAATACACTGTAGCAGGTATCAAACGTCGCCAGTCTTACTCAATTTTAATGATTACCTAAACTTGTTTCCGAACTGCCTTCTGACAGTTACGAAACAAGGCGAAATGGATTTGATTTTCTTAGACTACCCCATTGTTTTGACAAATTCCAACCACAGTAAGCAAAACTATAAGCAGATCAAAGTACAAAACTGTGAAGCCAACTTTTTCATAATTGGCCCAAATTCAGATTCCGTATGCAGACAAACGTCCCTAAATCCATTCAGTGGCCACCCCAATTCATGCATGACAAAGAAACGAAGTTGGCACAAGCCCTTCTTATCACACGAATGGTTTATGATGTGTTGGTTTACGAAACAAAAGTTCGTTGCCTATCGTTGGAAACATGGTTAGATGATATATTGGAACATGCTTTTACAAATGAACCGAGAATCTACCGTTTGGCAACTACCACATGGGAGCTTCTTCATTTCGGGTTTAAACAAGAAAAAACTCACCGGGATTTGGAGAAACAGTACTTAATCCATGACGTTTATTAAGTGTGTGCAGCCACTTTATAAGAATCACTTTGTCCAGTCCGGAACATTTTACGTTTGTCTTACGACATTTTAGTACATTCTTTAATGCGTTCAACAAAGTCTCACAGTTGGCCCCATTTAGAACCGCACAATTTAAAATTCCATCTTGGATTGTGGAAAACCACAGAAGAAGTGTCAAGTGGTGATAATTGAGGAGGATAAAGATATTGCAGTATAACAATTGAGGTTTTTATAATCGGGACACAACCGTTTTTACTACTTCACTCCTCTATTTTCTCCTGTGTTAAAAATGTGTTCCTTTTCTCGTTTAAACAAACGTTTGTGTTATCTTTTACCGTCAAATCAACAATAAGTTTCGAAAAATTGACGACATTTCTTGCGGATACGACTATATCCGAGTGGTTATATAGTTCCAACTTAAGTCTAAGGTTTTACATCGCTAATACTATGCTTGCACTTCAACTTTCCATCATTTACGTTCAGCTTAATATTTCCAAAACCTCTAATGCACCACTTCTTTCCACCGGGTTTGCCGGGTTTATTTATTGGTGCCACCACTGTGTTGAGTGGAAACCATAATATCCGAAATCAAAATTCATGATTCACTTCAGCATCTATTAACAACACACTCTCTGAGCAAAGCAATATCTGCATTTAACAATAACACCCTATTTACCAGGATTAGCATCGATTCAGTCCCACCGTGGTACCCAGCAGAACTTTGGGTACTACTCCATTTGAACAAAGTACCGATACCCAACCACATTTTTTGATCCTATTGGCATGTGTTTGTCCACTAAAGACGAGTCCCAGTTTGGTACCTAAAGTACAATCACAAAGTACCAAAAACGGACCGTTTGAAGCATATTTAATCTGATGCGTTTGTCCACTACAGACGTGGCCTCGATTGGTACTCAAAGTTCTCTCCTCCAAAATTTGGCCGTTAGCGCGGCATTGGTACAGTATTCAATTATTTGTGTGTTTATATGCTATGCTGTACTAATAGTAATGGAATTAATAGTCGTAAAGTCATCAATTATGAAGCATCATTTTAGGTACATTGTTTTTGTCACAATGTAGTCATACACATCATATCATCATTCCTGAACTCATGTTGTTCAGCATAGTAAAGTGTTAAACTATGAAATTAAACTGCCGGATATGCCCCACTTTTAACGTAAAGCGAATTTAACTATTTCAACTAACAAGAGCTTTACAACTGACGATCCTAGCCTATGAACTAGAAACAATGACGCTAGTTGGTAACTGTTCTAAACACAGCACAAGGACTATATTTAAAACACTTCAAACACTATTACTGATGTTTTATTTCTCAGGAAGTGACAAACAGAACTTCAACATTCAGGAACAGTAATAATCAAGCTTTACTTGTTTTGATTATTTGAAATAAACATCACAAGTCAAGTCAACTCCTCTAATGATCAATGTGATGTACTTCCACAAAACTCAAGTATTTACTTGTATCAACTTATGACCGTCAACCGACAACCATGTAAACAATATATAATCTGCTTGAGTGCTTTGTCACATGCAACTGCAGAAAAAAATTCTCTGTTTGCGCGCTTTTAGCAAACGTACAAATGAAACCTAACTATTTGGTACCCGCTTGGAACCAAAAGGGAACCATGATGTTTTCCTTCATTTCGCCAAGCCAGATTCTTATGGTACTTGGTTATGCAGTCCTAGTTTGGTACCAGTAGTTCTATTTCTCTCTCTCAAGCTCAATTGTACTTTGAGAACCTACACAAACCTTCTAGTACTGGATATTGGATTTTATTTAGTTTCTGGTTAATAGGATGTGTGTAATTGAATGATTTTGGAAAGCGCGTTTCATGTGCAGCCATATGCTGTTGAAAATCTTGTAAAGTCGTAGCTTCATTTTTTTCAAATCAAGTCAACTACTCTTGCATGAATGATGAACATTTAGGAGACGCTACATTTGCATTGTATATAATCAACAAAAGTGCAAATTCTACGTACACAAAACAAAAAATTGTAGATTTAGTAATCAACATTTCGCAATATGCCAATGTTAATTTGCTGTGGCTGACCAGTAAAGTATAATAAATGCTATAATTTAAATTAAAGCACGATTTTAAATTTTAAGCTGAAGTTACTGTTGTGGTGCCATCGATCTCATTATCCTGATTATCGGAGGTGTAATCAACTGATTCAAAATTACACCGGTCGTATCTGATCTCAGTAAAATATTCCCTCTTGAACCCTAGAGACTCTGCGTGCTCGTGAGCGGCCTTGATTAAGTCTTGTGATATGGTAGGTGAAATAGTCCCGAGACCCCACGTCATTTCTCCGTCGTCTGTACAGAATGGTGTGAAGAGAAAAGTTTTGTTGTCGGTCATTGTTGTGTATTTCAATCCAGAATAGCCATAATTTTTCCCTTCTACCGGGCTAAACTCAAATTTTTCCATTGTAGGGACAACAAGTTTGGTTTTGTACTCTCTGCTGAGACCGTTAAATCCCCGACCAGTGATGGACCCGTTGGTGTACAAGTTCCATCGAAAACAGGAATCGTAATAAACAGTGGCTTCATTGATATCATTTGGACTTTTATTGAGCATATTCGCAGAGGAACGGTATAAATCCAACCGACTCATCAGAGGATAGTACAAAGTCTTGATGGTGCCAACCTAGATTCATAACACGATAATAAATAGATATCAAGTCTATTTCACCCTTCTGTAATATCATGCCACTTAAGCTACTTCATACCCAGTTTAAGTCCAAGGGTACTGTTCTAGTTATGTTGAAACATGGCTGCTCTTTTGCACTCTCCATATCTAAGGCTTCTGCACAGTTTCCTATGAAAAGGATTGCCAGTGCTGATAATAAAAATCTATTTGAACTCATTTTTGAAGATTGTTAAATAGGAAAACCCAGGGATTAGGCAATCAAATTTCAAATTAATTTATGAGTGCACTGCCTCGTTGTACCTAGTGAGGAAAATTTTAGAAGATTAAACAGGAACTTTCCACGAGGTCTAGGTATTTATAGTCGCTAACAAAAGCATGTGTAGCATAATAGTTCTTCTCTTCTCCATAATCATATTCAGTAGCTTTAGACACACACTGAGATCGCCAATTTTGTTTGACGTCTGAATGAAGGCCCAAGACTTTCAGACTTTTACAAGTTGAGATTTAACAAGCAGCAGGTGAAGCCAAAGACAATGATACGGCAAGAAACTTAGCGTTTGAACGAAATCGGTCCTCGGTCAATCCATGACTGGCCAAACAGTTTGTCAAAAGTTCAGGATCTGATTTAAAACTAAAGACAGACAAACAAAAAATTGAATGATGCAATGATGTGTGGTTACCATTAATTGGAGCGTAGTTAGTAGTTTTATTCTTACAACTGCAAGTACTTAACCTTGAAGGTGTACTGGTTCATTATCCTTCACATCTACTTACTCCATAAATATTCATACGCAAAAATGTTTTTATGCTTCCATATTCTCAATAATCATGGTCAGCTTGTTATTTGATTGTGAGTTCACCTTTACTGTCTGAATATTGATAAACAATACAATTTGCATATCTTCGTTGGCTAACCCATCAACCTATGTTTACTTCTAAATGCTTACGCTCATTTGACTTGTTAAAAAATTGTTCTGCTAAGTACTTCACAATTACCTAAATTTCATGCGTAAATTTTCCAAGAATGAATACAAATATGTTATTTGAATACATAATCTGAATTCGATGTCCAGTAATTAGGATTCTAAAAAGCAGAAATAGTAGTGTATTTTGAACGCAGATATCCAGTCATGCTACACCTTCTTTTGCAATGCAGACAGACAAGATACAGTAAATATGATTTTACTACATACTATTTATGTATCGAAGCCTTCCCTATCTAATTAATATTAAAGGAATATTTTGCATTTTTATTTTAATCAAGCCAATAGGAGGCGTAATAATAAAACGAGTTCCTAAATTTTGGTAACACGCAAATCCTCGACGACAGCTTTTAGTAGGTTGCTGTCTGTACTGTATGACCTTTAACTTCACCCCTCCCATAGTAGACTGCAATCTGAATTGTGATTATTTCGATTCACCCAAAATCAAAAATTGAGATGCTACACATATGTGCGTAAAGACTTTATTCATCTTTTGGTCAAGCCGTGCCTTCCAAAAAACAGTACACAATTAGACTGTAGTCTGCATAATTCATTTAATTCATGATTCAGGTTTCTTTTCTGCGTCATCTTGAATCTTGCGTAAGTAGGGAGCATGGAATTAATCTTGTTCAATATATTAAATAACAAACAAATTAGCAGATCAACCGTCCGCAACAATCGTTCTCACAAATTCTCAAAAACATGTTTTGTCAACAAAATTGAATATTTTTACATTGTATAAGTCAGGATGTATAAGTTCAGTATGATCGTAGAAAAGGACACTTAAAGTTCCAGTAGGTTTTGCAATGTTTTTGTGTACGACTGGCTCTATAGGTACACCCATCTCAGCCTGGGCAACATTGTTATTAAGAGAAAAATTGAATTTTCAAACAGAATTGTTTATGCCCTGCGTCAATTTTTCGCATTCTTGTCTCATAAGAGCACGAAACAACTATTGTGGTGACAGGAGAATGAGGAGAAAATCAAAAGTTTTCTTTTCGTCATGCTTTATGTTTGTATGTTCCCCATTGTTTAGAAATATTGGAAAGTGATCAGTGATGCTTGGAAATTTGGTACCCTGCCCTGTTTACATTTGATGTTGAGTGCAGACCTGCTTGCAGTATGCTTTTCATATAAAACATTGTCATTCTGAGGTTGACAATCATTTCAGTTACAAGCATATAATAACCATCGGCGTCTTGTAGCATTTTTGCCGAAGATTATTGTACTCATGATTCATGATACTACGATTACCACTGTATATGCTACCTCACCGTGGTGGTATACTTTGTTCTTTCTGTATAAAGGCCAAAGATGAGGTTCGCTGAGCTTTGGATCATCACACGAGTGCACAAGCCAATAGTGCTTCAGCGGCTGCTTAATATAATTCAATGACATATTTTGCTGTGGTTTGCCTTTCTTTCCAAGAAATTTTCTTTTTCACCAAGCTCCTATATCCACTCGTAGTTCTGTATGAAATGTCACGATTATTGGCTATATCAATGTCATCGATTTTTAACTGCTACCTGATCTGCATTGTCATGAATTTTTCCTAGCGTGCCGTTTACATTGTGCTCTATCTGCGATGGTTGAATAATTTTTAAAACTTTTGTCATTACAACTACTTACTACGCTGCAGTTTTAAAAATTCTACATTCTGATCATGTGGCGTGGTACGGGAAGTAGATTGATTGCCATCACGTGTTTAGTGCACTAATATATACTTCGTTTACGTTTTTATAGATACATATAAAACAGTCCAACATCTGCTAAAAACTTTTGCTCGCGAAATAAAACACTGAGGAAAAATGGCTCAACATTGAGAAACTACATAAAGTGCCAAAGTCAAGGTCTGATGCATTTGATTCGTTTTGAAAATGTCTTACTTAACAGGAAACTCCTCTCTTCGCATTGTACTTGGCAAAGGATCGGAATCATAACAAATCATCATCATCACCATTTCGTCATGTTGTTCAAAACATTCGACTGTGAAAAAGGAGATGAGCAAGCAATAAGCGTTATATTCGAATACGCACGCCAAAGCAAGCTTAGAAACCAGCATCGGCCTTTGTTCCCCTTTACCGAAACAAAATGACAAGAGTCCTATTGATAAAACTGCACACAATGTTTCCTGCGGTTTCTTGGTTTGCTTTGCTTACTTAAATAGTGTACTTTTTATGACAAGTTATATTATTCATCAGGGGGAATGAATAGGAATAACTCTTTTGAATATATTAAGTACACTCTGTTTGCCCTATTTTAGGCTCTCTCTCATTCAAGGCAAAGGGAAAATGACTTAGATTGACTGTTGCAGTAAAATCTGTAAAAACTTTGCTAATCTCCCCATTAACATTTTTTATGTGGAGGGATAGCTCGAGAAACTATTACAAATTACGGACTAGGGAAATTCATAGCTTACCCTACCACATCATATCGTACGATTATTGTGCTCATTATAAGGAAATTCAGTAGTTTGTCATAGGACAAAAAGGAGTTTTGCCACCACATCAAAAGGTTTTACAAATGGATTGTTAAGGAGATCAAAGATACGTCAAGAGTAACCCTGTTATGAGCCATGAGCCAAAAATATATCTTTTAGTCTGTTACATTTATAGTGCACGGTGGATCCCAATTTGCATAACTCTTGTGCATAATATTAGCTGATAAAACTACCAATATTAGAATAACTATCTAAGAGTTAGATGTTACTAGATGACAAATATTCACCCTGGTATAAACACGCAGTCTGTACAATGCTTGCTGTAGGAAGGGATGATTGGTGTTAATTTATTAAGCTTTGTCAGCAGACCCGGTTTGCCATACGCAAATTTAAACTACCGTTGTCGTGTGGATCGGTGTGATAGATGTAAATTGATTTTATTGCTTACAAAAATACGGCTTAATGGTGCAAATTAAAATGCAGTCCTACGCTTACATATAAAACCTAACACAAATGACAAAGATGCAGGTAACTTACCACGTGTGTCGTAACGTTGAAAACTCGTAAGTGTGTCTGTCTGTTTGAATATGTGCCATTATGTGCATCCCGAGAAAAAGCGGCGAAAACTCGTACGTATTTTCAGCCCAGAAACGAAAACATGACAATGCAATCTTTGAAAATTATTTTTTTTAGCAAAATACTGATGTCATCATCATGATCGTGTTTTTAAGAATGAGCGTGAAACTAAATACATTCTTTAGGAGTTTTATGAAAATCACACATTTTAAAAATAAATTCTCAAAATCACATAAAGAAATTTTGCTAGTTAGCATCACAAAAGCAACTAACCACTCATGCAACTTACTTGAATCCATTATGGAAAGAGTTGCAATGTCGTTATATAAAAAGTTTACTTTAGAAACCGTTAGAAGAACTAATAAATACATTTTTACTTTATGTAAACGGTATGCATGACAAGTGTTATTTATCATAATTTTAACACTTTGCTATAAACATGTATGTATGATATTATGGCAATGACAATGATTACTACTCACCGTCAGAGCTAAGATTTTTTTTTGTATATTGATAATTTTTGTGCGAGAAAGTGTTCCATTCGTGCTTCCTTTTGGCACCATTTCAGTTCTACAGTCAAAATAGTTGATAGTACAAGCCGGAAAAGTCATTCGATTGTTGAGGTAAGGAATTTTATGCAGCGTAATTAAAAAAGGCTAAATGAAATATCATTGTAACGAATTTCATGACCGCGATGAAAAAATGCTCAGAGATGAGACGAGTCTACTTTTGTTTGAGGACAGTCCTTATGGTATTGACATTGAATGCGATAAATAGGATCGACAATAGTTATGTATGCATTTCTCTTCCCATTTTCTGGTAACTAAATTTGCGTGTAATTGTAATGTAATATAAAAAGGCATTTCGCTACCCTACTACGTTTTAACAGCGGTTAAAACGTGCTTTCTCGTTTTTTCCCTTTTCACATCAAATTTTCAAAAGAATTGTATGAATTTGACAAATTTGAAATACGAACAGCAATACGACCAAGATTGATGAGTTCATTCACTTGGAAAACGTAATGCTGACTAGCCGTGTTTATTGTGTAGATGATCATGATGATTGTATTTTGTATTTGCAGTTGGTTACTATTGCTTTCAAAGTGGGAGGCAATGCAGTAAACTAAAAGACATAGATTATCGTTTAAGACAGATAATTAAAGTATAATCTTATTTAAATAAATTCAGTGTAAGATAATCTAATTATGTGTATCGTAAATTATTGCACAAATGCAATAAAGGTTCATTGTCGTTTGCATAAAGTAGATTCTAGTATTTCTTGTTTGTATCAATGGAAAAAAACTGCAGTCCACTAAATTGCAATGGATGCACTGACGGAATCAGGTCATCACGCGATTCTCTAAAAAAGTAATAAGCTCTGTCAAAACTCCAACAACCCTGCACCTGACCTTTTAAGATGAATTCACTTGCACTTGATTATTACTGTTGATGACATGTTATACAGAAATGCATTTGTATTTAGTAGATTTGTACCTACTCCCGTCCCAGTAACTATAGTGGAAGCCGCTTTTACTACTCTACTCGTCATGACATGACAATCATCTGTACAAAGACACATGCTACAAAACAAACTTGATAGAGCGTTCTAAAAATTTCTTCCTCTCAAGTATCAAATCAAGTAACCCACTGACTTTTTATCCTGTTTCCCATCTCATCTATCTCTCAAGGATGTTAAGATTAAGAAAATGACGGGAGGAGCATTGACCAGAAAGAAGTAAAAAGGATTTTTATTAACTCTATGACACTGCACTTGATAGCATTGAAGAGTCCCTATTGAAGATGAGTAAATGGGTACCTATATAAATGACTATTACTTACGTACGTATGATGCGTATATGATATATATATGTATATACATTTCAAACGTACTCATTTCACACGATCCAAACGTCAGTTACAAAAGTTCCACAATTTTTAATGCAGATAGCTCACGCTGCGAATGTGGGTTTCACTGCTTGAGCTTTTTGTTATGTGCGTATATACAAAATGCAAATCAGAGGATCGTCATTCTCATCATCAGATGAGATTTTTGTCATTTCAGACACAAAAGTTAAGAAGTTGGTAGCATTTGCTCATTTATTTACGTAGAACGCGTAAGAAGCCCTGTTCTCAAAGATTACTTCAAGTACACATGTTTAATATCATTTAATAACAAAAGACCAAGACACCAACCAAGAATCAGCATAAAAGCAAGACGAGGAATAAAAATCCTCTAAAAGGAACTCATCATATTTCTTAGTACTGCAATCTAAGTTGCAGTTTGAATGTTTTTGTGTGTATAATGGCAAGAGCATCCCATGTCTTTCATGCACTTGCTCATTTCACCCATCTGATTTTCATCCTAAGAAAGATAATTGACCACTCTCACGCAAAACTTCAAAAAAATAATGCATCCCCTTTTTGTACCCATTTAACTATTATTATGATCTCTCGGCATCGTTTTAATTTCTTTTTCAAAGGACATGACTGACAGCTCATCGAAAGAAAGTGATATAGGAGGACATTAGAAATGAATGCCACTATATAACTCAATGAACTCTCGTTCTTAGTTAGCATTCAAGTACTTTTAAGTGTCTTCACCTTCACCCTAAACTGGGCCAACGGGAACTTTCATTCTTCTTTCTGTTTCTCTTAAATTCTGCAAGATGTGTTTGTATAAGGGTTGACAGAGTAAGACTCTAATCCTATTGCAGATCCAAAGATTTATTAGACAATAATTGCCTTTCTCCTATCATATAACACAACAAAAGCAACATGCGGATAAATGTTCATTTGTAGTCTCGCTAAATGGATAATGACTTCATTTTCGCCATTCCCAGCCACCTTGTTTACTGTCCACTTTGCTCTAGTGACGTTGTCAAAAAACTTTCCATTTTGTTTTTCTTGATGTTGAAAGTTTTCGTTTTGCAGTGCATTGCATTTTTTTTAAACAAACGTAAACAAATAAGTACGTAAAGGAAAAGTAGTTTGAACAATATTTCTCTTGGCGTGGTTAAAAACTATATCAGTAATCAGAGGTCCTGACCTGGATCAAAAGTACCGATAGTAATCACTGAGATTCATCGTGGTTGGCAGTGAAAACGACAGCAAAATGAACGGAAACTTGATACACTTTGGCATTATTATTTTTAGAGGAGAAATCATGCCTTCCTTTTAAGTTCCTCTTCACATAACCTTTACATGGGGGTTGGAAAAATTTAGAAAAATACATTGCATTTATTTGGGTAAAAAATTAATCCCAAAATCTCAATGTATTTTCAGATAAACTCTGTAAAATGCTCAGAGTGGTTGAGTATACTAAAACGCAATATAGAAAATTATATTAAACTGAAGCGACAATATGTAACAGAATGCTTCTTCTTCTTCGTGATTATGCGCTTTTGGTAAACATAGATTACTCTGAATTTTGCATATCTAATGATTGTTATACAAACGCTGTTTTTAAGTAAAGTGGAATGGAGGCATTTGTGCTCAAGTACCTATTTATTTACGCAAAAAGGATGGGCATACGGTTAGATGTGTCGCTTATACTACCTGTTGCAGTTAGTAGTAGTAGTAGTTGAGTGAGCAGTTAGAAGTAACAACAAAGGAAATCAAAGCACCTTTCTTCTTCATTCTTGCCAATTTTACAGCCAAACTCTTCTCAACGTCTTCTTGCCTGTGAGCCATTATTATGGTCGTAAGAAGAGCAGCAATCTGCTATATTCCTTCACTTCACACACGACAAGCGAGCAAGTCCCAAAAAGCATGACATGATTATCATGATGATGATACTAAAAGAGAAATGTGTGCAATGCACATCATAGGGAGGAGGTATATCTTCCTCTTTCTTCGTGCATGATGATGCCTCAGATTGCACATTATAGTTTGTAAATGTATCAAACGCATCTTTCTAAACAGACAAGTTAAAAATTCAGTCAGTATTTAGCTAATCGTCAAGAGTTAGGGAGAGAGAAATATTTTACGTACAAAACTGTACACTCACAAAGTGACAAAACTAAATACTGTTTTTTCAACATTGACATTCCCCTTTGCTGTGTCATGTAGTATCATTGTCAATATTACTGTTTCCGCCTTCAGCATGAATTTCACAAAAGAAAGAAGCTTTTTACATTTTATTTAGAATATACATAGGTGCTTCTTAACTAGCATTCGGCAGAAAAGAAAGAAATTCCAAAACAATAAAAAAATATCTCTTGCGAATTAGTCCCATTGCTACATCCTGATATATCATGTCATAGATCATTAAGTTTCCGTTGTATGTTGTGTGCTCTGCTCGTAAAGGTAGTACAGAGAGAATATTATGACTGTGACTGTTTTTATTGATGGCAATTACATTTTACGTAGTGAAATCATCGAGAAGGTAAAAGGATCGCATAGCTCACTACTTGCCTGATTGAGCAACAGACATCATTCGAAGTCTCTTTGGGAAAGGAAACTGTTGTGTGGTTCGATAGAGGCGGCGGTAGGAAACGTTTGACGCAGTCATTCCGAGTTTCGCAGGCATGTTGAAAAATTGCCGCATCAGTCATACATTTATAATATACTGTGTTGTTGTAACTTGAGTGAAATTTTGATAAAGTTCTTAATTAAATAGACTCGTTCCGAGCAAACCCAAGATGGGTCCACCAAACGGAAATAAAGTTGATGTTGAGGAGCCAAAATATGGGTGCCCGAAATGGACAAATTTGTAATTGTCTGTAACTTTCTATCACGTCAAGTAAGTCAAATTTTAAGAAACTGGTAAAGCTATATTTTAATTCAAATTATAAATTCTTTTCCATTGCTATTTTGCTTTTTGAATTTTAGTGAAAATAAGCTATGCAAATTTGTTGTTCTAGAATGAACGCAATCTAAGCTTATTGCATTCTTAAGAGACTGGATTTTGATGATTGCATCAAGTTCAAAGGGTATTTTGGTAAGTTTTTGAGAAAAAGTTTTTAAAGTAACATTCTGCTGTATATTAAATTCTTTTATCTTGTTTTTCATTAATGTATGGTTGTTTCCTTCCTATTAACGTTACAAATTACGGGTTTTTATAATCAAACTCTTGGAAATTCATTCCAGGCACAGAACAAGTGGCAGTGTCTCCGATTCTTTCGTGATATTGAAAACCACTATATCTACTAAACGTGCATTGATTAAGTGCTACTCAAGACACAAATTTTATTTCACAGCTAAGCTGAAACAAAGTTCTCAAACAAAACACCAACATTCCGTACACATTTGTAGTAGATGCAGTTGAGCAGAACAGGAAAGACAAAAAGTGAGAAACGTGAAGCATTTTTTATGCAAAAAGAATCTCCCAAATCATTCTCTCTTGGCAATACTTTTGTTAAAAGTCAGAACAAGTAAGTGATATTAACACTTTCAAAACTGCCACATCATGATTTCAACGGAGTTAGCAACCCGTATCTTGTTAACTGTTTTCATCGTGGGAGCCTACTCGATCAATTACTGCAGAGCTTCTGATGATGAAAATCATTCCCTAAAACCCAACCAAAATATTGGTGAAAACGAACAGACAACCTCTTCAGTAGAGTCAGAGTCATCATCCCTAACTTCACGATCATTTCAAGCCTCAAATGAAGCAAAGAATGATGCAGGCACAAGGTTAATGCCAGATTCAGCAGAGACTGGAATTCTCTTACCGTTAGAAGAATATCCTCACCCTGGAGGAAATGCGGCACGCAGGTTGAAGGATATATACGTGAGCAATCAAAACGATGATCAGAAAAAGACATTTCCCGAATCAGTGTCATTCCAAACAAAACCAATACCACTCCGTATCTCAAATGCAAAGGCTTTAAATTGGGATTCTGGAAAGTCGTCAGGGGAAGATGAGAAACCTACCTATTACATACGAAATAATTGCTTTGGTCCAAGGTGCACAAAGAATAGCAACAACCAGCATAATGTGGAAGACTGGAAAACAGTTTACTATACAAACAAGGAAAGCAAGTCAAAAAAGTTTGATGATGATATCATGATGAGAAGATTGGGAGATAATGTTATGGAAAGCATGTCCTCCAATTTCCATTCACAGCTAGCCATTCCTTTTGTTGTTGTCGATGATAGTGTAAATTCATTGAGTAGACCTCAAACCTTTTCTCGACGATCTGGAGTAGACAGATTTACTAGAATGACCTCAACAACAAATCCACCCCCTGGTTGGGTGAAATTGAAGCCCATTTCTCCAGACGCATACGATCCATTCCATTACTCTATGAATTCCTCCCGAGACTCAGAGAGAAGGCAGAATACGTTCAGTAAACGTGACTCATCTAATGCCAATACTGTCAACTTTTCGAAGCGAGTTGGTGTGGAGCTTAATCCAGAGAGTTTTGCAGATCGGTGGGGATGGTCTGGGGACGGTGGAAACGACAATAACAACCGAGGAGGAGGAGGAGGATCCCGACTACCAGCTTGGTTAGAAGATCAATTAAAATATGGTAACAGAAATTCAGACAACAAGAATTGGGTTAAGCTTGACCCAATTCCTGTTGCAGGAGTCTCTATCTCAAAATGGGTGCCCAAAGGCACTCCAAGTCAAGACTTGCCTACCACCAGTTGGCAAACTAATCGAGATAGACCAAATGGTGGAAACCCTTGGTGGGATAGAATTGACCAGAACAGAATCTTGACAGGAAATAATGGAAATCGTCATGCATTTCTGAGACCAGGGGCAGAAGACTCATACAATCCACCTCCGTCTAATAACAATATGATGGGTTGGGGCGACTCCAACAAAGGATCCTCGCTTTCATCGTTAGATCGCTATCCAACTAATGCATGGAATGATGTTATATACCCTGAAGGGCCAGTCTCGGCCACAGTCAGTTGGCAGCAGAATAAAGGAGCAGGGAATAATAATTATGCATCATCGTCGTCATTTTCATCTGGTGACAGGAATTCGGGGTGGCCATCGGGATCTGACACAAGAAAACCAGTAGTAGCTACTGGTTCCTGGTCTGCGCCTCCCCAAAACAATAGGTTACCATCCTTCCTAAATCGTTTCAGTGACCGCCGTCCATCATCATATCCAACCAAGCAGATTAATGAAGAGGATCCCAGATGGGTTCTCATTTCCAACACGCGAAGAGTAGCAACGCCAAAAGGAAACGAGAATGATCGGACCAAGGTTCTGTCGTACGTAAACCGGCTTCATCCAGATCTTGACAGGAGTTCCGATTTCCCATTTTTCGAGCCTTCCTCCACCGCTCACAGACATGGTAAGGGTTATTGGCCATTTCAACAAGGAAGTGCAACTGTGCCTGTGTCTCCCGGTCAGGATGAGGCATTTCATAGAATTAACGCCACTTTATCTACATTAACTCCCGTACTTATTCACAGAGGTTCAGGTGGGACGACAGTAAGGCCCCCAATTGTTGGCACAATTCGACCTAATAAAAGTGGCGTCTTCTTCAGCAGCAGCACTGGCTCACCCCTTCCATCCCATCTTTCAACTTACTTGGGGGATGGAAGGGCCACAAGCAGCGATGCAGATTTACAACAGTTCTCTAGTACAACCACCCCCGTCAGATCTATCCCTGGAAGACTTAGGCAGGGACTTAAAAATATTAATCCAATTTATGCCGCTGTTGGTGCCGGCATGATACCTGCAACACTTGCAGCAGTAATGCCCATGGTTTTGGGCCGAAAGCGTAGAGATGTCAGCAAATATTTTAATCATTTTCCCATTCCCATGCGTCGTAATATCAAGCCCACCTCCAATAATCCCAACGTCACATTTAACCCTATCAGATTTAGAAAACATATAGCAAGACTAACAAAAGGTTCTAATCGCTGATGTAATATTTTTGGCATAATATTGATATTTTAGCATTATTTTTGCTTTGTCATAAAGACATTTTGCTGTCTAACAGAAATTTCAGCTTGCAATATTACTAATAATGCCTCATTTATTAATGTAAGACAGCTTTCGCTACTGTATTTTTATAATTTGGTTAATTTTGTACATATCTTTTCAAACTCATCGGTTATGTATTATTTGATAACTAATTTATATATTGTATAGAAATCATAGCATTGTGTAAATTAAATCAAACGCTTTTATAAGAACCTGTATTATAGCTGAAATAATGTAATTATCTTGTTGACACTATGTATTTGTTTAAAAAAAGTCTGTTGTAATTATTTTCAGTTGTTGATTGATTTATAGTTTTTAACTTATGTTTATAATAATTATTTTTTGGAGTTTAACACGATTTACTAATCTACTGCTTTTAACAATAAACTTATTCAAATCAAATAAGCTTTCATTTGAAGCAGCCTATTCCATTTAATTGTTTTCAGAAGTTCAAAACCACGAACCCTTGAAGTAGGCAAACTAATATTCATTATACCCCTATTCAATTTAAAAAATACATCAAATGTGCTGATGACATAATGTTACCAATTTCCATGAATATAACATATGACCTCCTTGAATTGAACTAAATAAACGTTATAAAAATAGGCGTCCGTGCATAGCTTCATTGCTTCAAAATAAATAATGTTCCAAGCATTTACTGGCTTCTCCGAATTCCCTTCAACTACTCGCATAAAGCTTAGAGTGGTTATCTGAAGTGAGATTAGCTTAATAACTGGATTCCCCCGAACCAAAATTTATTTTACAATGAGTGAAAACTCTCTGAATTGGAGGTAAATAATTTTTTTAACCTTTGATTAAAATGAATAAGTTATTATTTATCGATAATTTTTCTTTTAAAAATGTATTTTAGAACCATTCCCAGTTACTGTCAGTTGAAGTGGAGAATGATGATCCTTCTAGTACTATATAGAACTACCACCTTCACGACTCAGCATCCAGTTGCTTCAATGTACTTCCTGCAGACCAGAATTTACGACATTAATACAATACTTTTTATACGCAAAATGTAGTTCAAAAAATAAGAAAATATTTTGAAATGACTTTAAAAAAAAATTTATCTTGACTTTGCTTCGAACCAAGCCATTGTCATCGTGGGTGGCTGCGGAATGCGAATCACGTTTACTTGATACATCAGTCTGGCTCACCAGATCTACAATTTCAGCAAACACCATGCATGCATCGCAGACACTGCACTGGAAAAAATTCAATTCAATCATACAATTGTTATTTAAAAAATATATACAAAAGTTAATTACTAAAATAATCTATTATACTTTATTAGTTCCTCATGTTATGTTTGAGATCGTTAATTTAATATTTTTGATCCTCTGTTACTGTTACCTGTTCATTAATTAATTTGTTTACCTAAACGCAATGATGAATAACTTTAGAATGGCTGATATTATCTCGGTTAAATCACTACAAGAGCTAATCGATTACATTAAAGTTTAAAGTTCAATTCGACGATCACTGTAAACAAAATTGTAAGCTGAAAAGAAGAGAGTCCCACAATTCATGTTTTAAGTAATGAGTAAATATTATAATACAAACTGCACGAGTATGATGAAATGTTTTATGAATTTTCTCGCGTTTAAAGATTTACTGGCAATCACAGGCAATTTAAAAATTAAGTAGACATTTTCAGGAAAAGTTTTATTGATAAAAATTGCTATAATCTGCAGTTTAGTAGGCCTTGATTAAACATATACTTACAAAAAGTTTTAATATTCAATAGCTTGAAATGCTCAACTTGGATAGAATGAAAACAATTTTTAATTAAATGAATGACGAGATCAAAGTGCGCACATATCGTAAATTTTGTTGACACCCAGTAAATTTTAAAAATTTAGTAGTATTTTTGTCCACGAGAATATGCTCGTACACTTTATATTATTTTGTTTCGGTTGATCTGGGGGTTTCAGATGCGTTCACAGTCAAGCAATCATTGTTGAAATATGCATATTTGTATCCTACTGCTCTGTGCCTTTCACCTTTATGAAATGTTTCAAAGAAAGTCATTCAGATGTCAAAATACTTTGAAAATCAACAATCGATATTGTTGTTGACAGGGCTTGAATTGTAGTATGCAAATAGATACAACTATGTCGTGTCAAAAGTAAGGGACGATTAGTTTCAACTGTTTCCATTCAAATGTTTGTTCATGGTTATGTAGTTAAACTGCTTGTTTAAAAACGGTTGGTCAAACATACCCATTCTACTCAAACTACATATAAGCACTAATGCAGACCGAGTAACCTAGTAAAAAATGATTAACTGACATTTGATTTGACATTACTGGCATTTAAACAAGACTGTGAAGATTTGCATACTTTGAACGTTAATATGTACCTTACAACTTACGCCAATCAACTACGCCTAACACATATACCAATGCGTACACCACAGTTTTATGTACGTGCTAAATACATGTTTATTACTTTCTCTTTATAACACTACTTATCGTTAATTAATCAATTTAAATGTTTATTTAAAGATTCACTTACATTGGAGACAACAAAGTCACTATTGTAGCAACTGGAAAAAGCAAAAGTTTACTACGGAGGTAAAACTATAGATGAAACTCATTTCTCAAAACTCCTTCCATCAGAAGAAATATTTACTGAACTGTCAGAAATTATTGAAGAATAATAAAGAATGACTCCCCTAAAATTTAGTTTTAAGTAAAATTAAGTTCAGGTTCAATTTTTGATGAGGTCCTTTGCACCGGATCAGGATTAGTTTGTGAGTATAAATTGCGTAGAGGGATAATATATTATATTAGATTATGCCGATTGTGTGAGATTTCGATGTTATAGGTATCGTTTCGCATTTGTCTCACATGAAATATAAAAGAAACTGTATCCGTCATATCATCTACACCTCCTCCATAACATTGAAAGTAAAAATGAACTATGAAAAACTATATATTATCCGCTTTTGTGAAACGGTCATTCACAGCAGACACGAAAATTTATTGTCACTTTCTATAAAATTGAGTAAATATTAAATAAACATCTAGGAGCACTTACACTAGCTGCATTTTAATAACAATGTAGCATACACCATGTCTAAAAACCCCCTGCTCATGGTTGGTTTTAACACGATGGGAAATCAACAAGCGACGACCGTTTCTTTATCTACCTCCTCATAACGGTAGCAAGATGACGAGAAGAGTCAAAATCCCATCTCAGCTCAAATGTTTGAAGTGATTTTTAGTGAAACTGGCATCAAGAAAAATTGCAAAATGACCAAATTTTAATCTTTGTTCCATTCATTCTATAAATATTCCATTATATATTTTCTTTTGATGCCAGGAAGAAGCAACAACAAACGGTTTTTGAGCTGAGAGCAATTGCATGACTGTAACAATGCAAATTTTGGCAGAAATTGCCATTGTAATCGGCCAAGAACGGAAAAGTGAAGCCTATTTGTATTTCAAAAACATATTTCAAAGTCAGCATTTTAAAAAGAATTTCATTTTATTTGGTCTCTTTTTTTCTCCTTCCTCATTTCAAACAGGATATCAGGAGGAAAAGAATCCTTACTCATTCTCACTCACATGCATGTACTTTTTCACATTGATTGCTGAAAAGATGAAGCGCAAAGACTGTACATGCTTCATTCTATTTTTCGGTAATCGGTAATAAAACCAGGTAGCCTGTTAAAGAGATAATACTACGCAGATGCAGTTCTATTTTTATGGGTTCTCATATTTTATTGCTATATTCCTATTTCCTACCCTTTAAACATTTTTTAAGGAGCGGATCCTACATTATTTTAAATTTTAATTGACTTGTAAATGCAATACAATACGCATACAAGTTCTAGTGCAGGCAGGCGGGCATACATGTAACAATAAACGCAATAAACTGCAACATGTTCACTTGATCTTTTGAACTTTTTCTTCGTGATCAACCCCCGAACCGACTGAGATTGCATTTTTTATGAATAGTGAAATATTGCGCAAAATGTTTTTACTAGCCCATCCATCTACATAAATAGTCTAGTAGTATAGAAGTGTGCACAGCTGTCAGTAGATCTATTTTTACATCTTTTGAGCCAACATGATGCATTACTACATTTTCAAGATTACTTGATTACCTATTTGCCTGTCTTTCTTCTCACGTCATAAATCCATTCATGTTTCCTTGATTTGCAAATAAATCATCTAGTAAATCATGCGGCACATGCAGAGTGAAAAATATTATTGGCATTTTAAACAGATGAAAATATTATTTTTTGATGCCCTACACACGTAACTGTTTTCAAATATATTCGATGTGATTTATTCGTTGCGAAAATTGAGCATTAGTGACTTGTCTCAGCTTTTTTTTGTTAAGAGTAGGTTAAAACGTACGACGTTGCATACAAAAATATAATGGGACATCAAGTCATGATGCAAATGTATCTTCTAATGCAGAAGAAGGCTAAACTGGGAGTGTATACCCGTCTAAAGAAGTGTTCTTTGTTGTGTGCGCAAAAGGGATTGAGTTCTTGTTGTCTAAATGGACGGTAGATGAATGAGGAGTCGAAAAGAATGATGATAATGACAATGAAAGCAAAATACGAGAAAGAATGTAACATGCACAAAAATAGCTCATTGTGCTTGAATTTGCGCAGTACATATACCATGGCAAGCGTGCTGTTTGCTGATGAAAAATCCCATTTTAGCAAAGGGCTTCATCTGTTCTAGTTGATAACAACTAAGGTTGATATTGCACGAACGGAACGAAGTACACATAGTCGCAGTGTCTTGGACATGTTGTTGCATTGAGTATTTTACATGATGGCATATTGAATTTCATTTCAATGACCATGTACTCGTCAAATGAAGCCGGTACTCGCACACCAGGTAATTTTTACAGCGGTAATGGCTCACCAAGAGATACGCAGAATTGAATACAGCATCAACGTCACTTTCTTCGCTATCATACACAGTTAGTAATATGATAATGATAACTTTACGATCAAAAATACATTCACTTTGAAAAGTTCGCTCAGTCAGAGATTTAAAAAATATGATGATGATGTAGATTTAATCATGGCCCGAAAAAGTTTCGGCAGTGATCGTCAGTCACAGAACAGACGTGAGGGAGTTAAGGTAGATTCACCAAAGAAGAAAGTAATAAACTTTTTAAAAACTAGTACTTAACTCACTGCAGCACGCCAGGGTTATTAAGCACATTGCACAAGTCATTAAAGTGCATAACGAGAGATAATAATAGTAAATCGTAATGTGAATTTTGTTGATTCAGTTTTAGATATATATCAGAATCATAGGTATACGTAAGCAAAGCGATTATCTTTTTCTACGGCTGCAAATATAGTGTATCATTTGCAACACTCATCTCTCTCTCTCTCCTTTTCCTAACATTTAAACGTGAGCAAAAACTCATTTCCCCGTTATTTGCACATTCGCACCATTCTATCATCTTAGACTACTAAACAACAACCCATCTTCATTTGTTATACGAACTCATGTGAGATCACATGAAGTACCAGAAGGGTCTGACTAAATAGCTTCAGAAAAACTCTACTGTCTAAGTCTTGGTATATATATTCGGAAATTGCCGGCACAGTTTTTGTAATCTTCGTACATTCATTAAATCGGTGCTTCGAAAACATCGTTTTTCTTTTGTGGAAGTGGATTCATTATTAAACCATTAAAAAGTATAAACTTGGACTTTTCTGAAAATTGTGGGAGCAATCAAGCTCCGTTAAGACGGGGAAGTTGCCAAAAAGTGAGTCACGTACACTCGGATGCCAAAATGTCACCGGTGAATTCATTTTTTGCGTGCCTGATCATAGTGCTTTCATCAGGACTCCTTGATTACAGTGTAGATGGGAAGCCTACTGATGGTAATGTGTTTACTAACAAATTATTAGTTTGTTTGAATGTTGTTTACTTGACGTGATGGACTTCATGGTGATGGGAAGAATGGAAAGTATATAATATATGGTAAGTTAAATATATAGTTTCTGTTTTACTCCAGGAGTAGGAGTTGTTACGTCCAAGTCATTTCAACCGTCGCAGTCCATTCCACCACAGTCGTCAGGTAGTGTAGGAAGGAAAGTGCTTACGTCATGGAATGAAGATGGTAGCTGGCAGGCTTCAGCCCGACTTCCCACATCGTCGCAGACTGGAGGAAATGATCGCAGCAGGTATAAAATACGTCGGGATGGTAGTTTGTCTCTCGCATTACAAATCCCAAAACCACAGTCTCTCTTTAGTCATAATTTTCATCAGGGTAGTTCATTAGGGGAACCGTCTGCCTCAACAATGACTTCTAATTGGGCACGTGACAGTAGTAGCATTCCCAGCATAACACAAATAGGTCAGCGTGCATCTGGCACTACGAGGCAATTTTCACCTGCAGAGCTTAGGTCATTTTCTGTAGTAATATCTGATGTAGATGTTACAGGGAATTATAATAATAATGATGACAAAGCTAATCAAGACGCATATTCAAAAGCAGGGGTGGCTAGCTATCACTTAAAGTCAAATAGTATACATCGCATGAATGCTTCATGGAAGCTGAAACCCGGTCATTCCGCCCCGACTTCATCAGACTTGCTAGAATTTTTGTCGTACTTTGCAAACGGGGACAGGGCAACCAGGTCAGAGCAACTTGAGCACCAGGAGCCCCTCCATCATCATCAACAACAGTTTCAAAAGCCATTGAGAAAGATACTTGGACAATATGAAGTTGAGGGTGGTGATGACGTGGCGGAAGTTGACAAGGACAGCAAACAACCATTTTTAACCTGGTCAGAATCATCACGGAAAATACCATTGACCAGTGAAGTGGTTGACAAAACCAACTCATCATCATCAGATATTAGTAGCTCCATTAGCCTCAGTAGTAGTAGTAGTGCTGATGCAAACCAACAAGATTCGGAAAGGGAGATAGCAATATTAGATGCATCGTCTGAAAGCTTAAATGAAAATCCGAGCTCTACAACAACACCCAATTCCATTTACGAAGATGCCACCACTGACACACAATATGAGGAGAGCACTTCAACAACAAGGGGGAATGAGGCAAAAGTCGTGTTGCACGAATTAATTTCTACCTTAGAGAAGTTGAATGAGAATGTTGACGAAGAAGAGAAAGAAAAAACGTCAGTGGATATTGAAAAATCAAGTGCAAATCAAAGAAAAAATGCTTCATCAATTCATGAGGATGTTGTTGATACAGCTTCTCAATCCCAGCTTCAACAAACCCAGACGGAATTAGACCAAACAACAACTACTACGGAATCTGAGAGTAAGCAGGAGCACGAGCAACAGGTGGATTTGGAAATGACAGAATCATTGCAGAAGGAAGAAGAAGAAGTTGATGCATTTGCCAAGGATGATGCAGCAAAATTTGCGAGCTATACAAATACGACACATAACTCAACTTCTCATGATGATGATCAGCATGAATATACGGTAGAGGAGGACGGGAAGAGAAATGCCAGATCAGCATTTTTTGAATCAAAGACAAAGTCAACAAAATCTACAAATAGGAATGGTAGGAATAATAATAATGCTACAAGCACGAGTACCACTTCTTTAGAGTCAGTCAATTCACAACAAAGAATGAAAATTACAGATCCTCAACAAACAGCATCAGATTTGAAAAAGCTCATGTCCTTAATACTCAAGTCAGACGGGAATAGAAATGGTGGTGGCGGAGGTGGTGCTGTTAGGGGAGATGCAAATAAAAGTGGGACACAAGTTGTGAATATTGTTATAACGCCGAATCAAAATGCATTCTCTTCATCATCCTCTGCAGCTCCTCAATCAAAGAATAATCCTCAAAAGATTCTGTTTTTGAAAACTCCGCAAGTGAAGCAAATGCTTGACATTGCACTATCCGACCCTGCAGTCAGTTCTGCAGCACATAAAATCGCAGCTGCTCTTGAAAGTAACCCGTTCCCTAATCCAATTCCCACCAACATTGACCATACCTACAATTCCCTTCCGTCATACATTATCAATCACAATGAAAATAATAATAATGAGATGCAACACGCGATGAGCAACGCCAATGAACCAAGTCAATCAGACACCTCAAACAATGAGAATGACAACAGTGTGCCTTCAACTCCAGACGGATTCCCTTTGACAGGGACAGGATTCCTTAATCTCCATCATCCTAATTTGCAGTTTCATCAAGCACTTCATCATCTCATCGTGAATGGGACAGCTCCAACTAGCATCAATGCAACAACAAAGACAAACGTTATCAATATCTTTGTAATAAACTTTAAAGAAAATGATCATGAAACAGGAGGCTATCCACCAGGTATCTCCCCAATCAACCAGAGTCCTTTAAGAATCAATATAAAGCCAAAACATGCTCAAAGGCCTAAACCACCGTTTCCAATCGATATCAAGCCCATCTTGATTGAATCTGTCAGTCCAACACCAGATCCTGCCTTGTTTTTTCATAGTAAAATGGGACTTGCTGAAGCAGTTGCGGCTGCCACCGACAATCAAAATTATGAGTTTGATGATAATATCACAAATGAAAATCCTGGCATGCTACCCGAGAAATATTATGAGCCTAGCAGGACCACACTTATTTCTACAGGCCGACCACACTCTGACAAAATTAACATTTTTGATCTGCTCCCAGGTGATATTGGCACGGCCACAGCGGTTCAGTATGCCCCTGGTGTAGAGGAAAAAGATCAAACTCATAATAACCAAACAATGCCGTCGTCAACGGTCGGAATGCTAAATTTAGGCAGCAAGTTGAGTACCATGAAGCCTGCGACAGTACCGTTCACTGATTACTTTGCGGATTTTCTTCCTGATCACAGTAGGGATCCTGGGAATGAGAGACCCCAGCCTCAGGAAAGTGAGAATCTCAACGAGCACGACATATTGTCTATCTTGACATCATCTAGAAAACCTGTAACAACATCAACCAATGCTGCTGCAACCGCTGAACCCACTTTTACATCATTGCCACCATCGCTAGCGCATTTAGAATGGATTTTTAAAAATCAACCACCACCAAAACCTCAAATTCCGCAAAACACCTTACTAAAAAGAAAAGGGACAACTGCATCTGGTGAAATGGGAAGCAACGAAGAAGCAGAGGGTGGTGGTGGAGGCAGTGACTCTATGATGGAGCCCGATGAAACAAGTAATACTCCTTTCCATGGTAGTACAACTCAAGACTTGGTCGAATATTTACTCAAGCTACAAAACGTAACAAAGTCTACGGATTTCAATCTATTAGAAAGCAATTATACTACAAGTCCTAGCAAAACAACACCTATGATGCAGAATAATAGCAGCAGCACCCAAAACATTACCAAACAAACTCCTGAGAGTGTTACTCATTCTGAGGTACATCAAATAATTGAATATACAACTAAACCCCCAGCATTTTGGAAATTTGGCAATAAAATTCCTCTCGGAGGATTTTCCAATGCTGAAGAAGCAATAAATAACAGACTACGAAAGGTACTGACCGCATTCGGTTACAGTGCATTGCCAACACTCGCAGCGGGTGCTGCAGCAACTTGGCCTTACTGGGTTCCTTTGGTAGCTGCCGGACGGAGACGACGACGCAGTAGTCCATTTTTGAAAGATGAGAAATTTTCCGAGATCGTTTTTAGAAACTCATCTCCATTAAGTAAATTGGCGAGACTGTCGATTGCTGCCGAATCATCTAGTAGTAGTAGTTTGGGAAAGAATGGAACCACAACTTTACCAATTCTTCGTTCATCCAACCGACAGCTCCTGTCAAAATCCACCAAAAATAACAGAAGAGACGGAGTAGGTGAGCAAAAGTGGATCAAAGTTGATGTAATTACTACATCTAATCCATTCTTAGCATCATCATCATCCCCATCATCATTAATCTCAACATCATCACCTACTTTACTTAGGTCTGAGATGAATAGTCATTCTCAGCATCACAATCCACATCATCCTACTGAGAATGGGACAAGCTTTCACAGCCAAAGTTATAATGGTCTTAGAACTAAAAATAATAACAACAATAATCGCTTCAACATTCAAGACTACAATGTTGAAAACTCGTCACAGAAGCAAAGTCAGTCTCAGCAGCAACTGGATTTACCGTTACTAAAGAATTTCCTGAAAAACGTTCTTTACAATGAGTTTAGCATGTCCACGAGTGCACCTCCTCCCCTGCTACTTACTTCTCCGTCATCTTCACCAATACCTATGAAAGCTGCACAGAAGCCTAAACATGAACATCACTACATTCATCATCCTGCAACATTCCCATTATCTTCAGCAGCTTCGTCACAACCATCATCATTTTCAGGGCCTGTAGCACTGAGTCAGTATCCTATTTTTACGACCAATTTAAACAAAATACAGAATGGTCATCCTTTCAACGATGGTATTACTACTCAAACACAAAGCGCTAATAATAGTCCTGTTTTGCTCAACACATTCTCCCGTCCATCATCATCATTCCCTGAAAAGCAATATAACAACAACGGTGATGAGCAAATGATTGCTGGCAGCGATAAAAAAGTCATCTCAATCTCTACATTCTCAACACCTTCTCCTACTTCTGTATATATTCATAATAGAGGCGACGGCTCAACAAGTACCACTACTAGCACTGTAGCATCATCATCATCATCCTCAACCGCTTCACCATCCTCACTTTTTCAGCAACTACAAAGAAATCCGTGGGGATCCTCTTTCGGAAGACCTGATAAAGTCAGCAGTACTGTCACAACGACGTTTACAAACACACCACCACACGGAGCCCATTCAGCTCAAACACAAATATTTAATGGTGCTAATAACATTGATTACCATGTTGATCATTATCATCAGCAGCATGCAAACAAAGGAAAGCAGAAGATTAAGCTGGCCGAAGCCATAAGAGCCGCCGAGAAATCCTATGCATCCGCCGCACTCTTCCCCCTTTGGTTTCCCATACTATTTGGTAGTCAGAGTCAGGTGTCATCCAAACTCAAAGAAGTAATCAAGAGGCACCATTTAAAGGGATATTAATTGCATCTTAAATTTATTTTTCGTTAGGAAGTCATTTAAAAGCTCAAAAGCGTTTTATCGGTTTTTGTATCTCAAAATGCATTTTCAATTATGCGAGGTCTCAAAAAAAGCATAATTTTATCGGCATCTTATCATTGTAACATTATTATCACAAGCAAATTTTATAGCAATAATAACACAAAAGTAATATTGAATGAGTACTTTTTTGTTGGCGAAAATACAATGTTGAATGTAAATTGATCTCCTTTTCATACCTATAGTCACCACAACGGGGATTTGAGGTCGTGCAAAAATTGGTTTTATGGGAACTTGGGCATGAGTAATAATAGAGTTTTCCGTGTACATATATTTCACATTACGTTCATGGGTACACTGATTATAAGCACTTGGGAAAAAGTCATCACTTACGGATACACTAGGGATTTGGGATTTAGTTGTTTAAGTATAAAGTATAAGAGTAAGTTTGTTATGTTATGTTATATGTGAAGGTATATCATATATATGGTTTCGGGTTCTGTAAAACATTAGACTGATTTCCGATTTGCACGGTACTGTATTTCACTATTGGTGAATAATGATATTATCACAAATTTTAAGCATCAAAGATAGAAGGATTATGTGAGATATGTGTGAGACAGTGACAGGTTTTTCATACAATCTTTTTCTATGAATGTCAAACTCATGGGGGAAATGAGTATCACAAATTCAGATAAACGAGAGCCCCAAGGCACCTGTTGGATCAGTAGATTCTAATGAATTGAATGTGTGATGATGATAAGTTTTATATAGATTCATAGCTCCTCCTGTATTCATGCTCGATTCATAGAAATTTCAATTACCTCCATTCAAAATCATTCTTGTGTATGACAGGAACATAATTAGCGCACAATGATTATTATTATTACGCACATCCATACCTAATATTGAAATGCATCAATCGTAAAAAATGAGAATTGGCATTTTCAAACAGAAAGAATTGAATTCATACATAATTATTTTTGACTTGTTCACAGTACAAAAAAGACAGACATGACAAATGGACGACGGACCATTGACATTGACATCACTCAACAACAGCAGCACCGTCATCCACAACAACTGAAGTCAGAGTTTCATGCACGTGCATTGACGACTAGCTTCCCTCCGGTGAGGTCTCAGCGTCGGCTTCATAAATGGAATGACAAAACAGATGAGCTGACAACGGTAGCAGAAGATGAGGATAATGAAATGAACGATGATGACAGTGATGACAATGGGCCGTTGGTTCAATCTCTCTCAGCAATGGCATCACATTTAATGAACAACAAAGATGGTGGTGGAGAGGACTCTAATAATTCACCCGAGAAAGATGTTTACATTACTGAAAAAGGCCATAGTATGACCACTCCTCTTGACGATCAAGATACTGAGACCGACACTGAAGAAACTGCAAGTGAGGAAGACTCAACGGACCAAGCTGATATCAGTACCAACAATGAGAGGAAACATGGAAGCGATATGAATAATGATATGGGTGGTGAAGAAGAAGAAGAAGAGGAGAATGGAGAAAGTGAAAAAATGTCTGCTAAACTGAAATCAGATCATTACTCCACAACGCCTAAAGGACTCACTACATGGAGTGATGTAAACGGACCGTCGCAGATGCCAATGTATCATAAAGTCACGTCCCAAAAGATGCCTGCAGAATACACCATATCAAGCGTCCTGAGCTTCAGCACAGATAGACCACACACAACTCCAGAAATGGTTGTTATTAAGGAGCGTGTGACTTCAACAGAGCCAACAACAAGAATGACAGCAAAGGTGAGTCTGATGCCGCCTGCACCATCAGCCCACAACATTAATAAAAACAAGCGCAAACCATTCAACAAGAATAAAAAGGTGCCACCTTCAAAATTCGTAAAGCCGCAGCTTGAAGACGTGACAGCTGAAGTCACTTCTATTGGTGAGACTCATGTCGTTTATAAAACGAAAGTAACAACTGAGAGACCCGAGATGAAAACTATGGCCCTACCAAATGACGACCCGAACCACAAAACGACCACCCTTCCAACGAGTGACCACTAGACCAAAGAACCCTTACGCCAAGAGACCACAGTCAGCACTTTCAATGACCACACCGACCACAACTACACCAGCATCTACAACGACTTACTTGAGGAATCCACAAACAGCCATAATATCACCATTTTCAGGCCTAACCATGTCACTTACTGATATGCCATTTATGGACTTTCTTCGAAGTCAAATCATTCCTAGAATCGGACTTACTCTCATTAGCTTCATGGCATCCACCCCACTTTTATTATCATTGTTGGGTGCTGCAGGTCTTAGACGAAGGAAAAGGTCCACCAATGACTTTTCATCATTCAATGGCAAAGCATTGTTTGAGTCGCAAAAGCGAGGTTTTCATCAAAACCATCATCTTGATGAGAGGGAGCATTTTGATTTTTCAACTATTCAAAAGAAGCTTGAGGACGCAATGAAACAACCGTTGAGAAGAAAGATTGGCAATGACAATAATAGCTCAAATGGCGTTGCTTCTCAATCGAGCAGTTTTGATTTAATTGCAGAAGCTTTTAGACATTTGGCTAGGTGGTGGGCTACTAAAAGTGCTCCACAGAAAACTAGGGCATTGAACAATGGAGAGGAAGGTAAACAGAGAGATATTTAGGTAGCTGGCATACATTAGTAAAAAAAAGTTTAAAAGTAGCATTTCTATATACGCACACAAATGTACGTACCTTTATACGAACGATTGCAGTTATAATGCTAGAAACTTATACATCTCTACAAGAAACATAAATTAAATCATCATGTCTTCCTTTTAGAATAATTGGTTTAGCTTTTACAAAGTTATGAATACGCAAATTTCAATTAGCATTCAAAGAAATTAGTGACTGTGTACAATACTCAAAGTCAAAATATAAAAATGGCAGCTGTCAAAGTGTATACAAAGATTCATTTAGAATTTTTCTTCATGCATAAAATCAGGTCTTGTTAAAAAGCTATTTAGTGAAATCGTTCCGTATGAATTGCTACTAAAAGTAATTGATAAACGCCAAAAAAATGAGTTGAATGCCTAGAAATATATTTTCATATTACTTTTTTCTCTTTCGTTTACCATTGCCAGTATTCCTGTAATGCACTGTAACAAAAAATACTACTTTTTGTTATGAGTGTGCAACGCATAAGTATTAATGCCAACATGGTTTTTACGTTACCGTACTTGGAAGAGTGATCTTTGAGAGATTATGGCCAAAAAAAGATTTGCTATTATTGCTAAGTAAGATTTGCTTGTGGATTTTTCCTACTGCTGTCGGACAACTTTATTTTTAGCTGTTGCATTTACATTGAAATCGGATTTAGTAACGATTCATTAGTTATCAGATGAATGATGGTTTCAGATGGATTGAAATGGAATAGATTAAGTTAGGAATGTAAAATGTGTGTGCTATGAATTTAATCACCGTTCAAACAGGTGCGAGGGAAATTTATTTTTACATATATTTATTTAATTTGTTCCTATTTATTTATTTATTTATTTTCACCATCATCTATTTAAGTTTTATATGTACACTTAATGTATGAAAGTTTAATAAAAGATAAATAATAATTTAACAATCAAATTAAACGTTTGTATACTTTGGTTCTGTTCTGAGTTTGCTCATACATACAACAAAATATATAAAGAAAAGAGAAATGTGCGATAAATTTTTTTTCCACGGGGCATTTTATCACAAAACATACAACCCAACAAACTGTCCTCGTTTCCTGCAATTGTTGATTGCAACTATCAACGAGAAAAGGCAAACTTTTTTATGCATATGCTATATAAATATAATTTCAGCAAGTGGATTAGAAAAACCCGAGATTTTTTATCATTACTTTCTTTTACGAAAAATACGCAACCTATTCAAGTAATTGTCTTTGATGAGTGTCATTATTTTGAGAATGCGATGAGAAGCAACATTTCCGGGATGGTTAAATACAAATAATATTCAGGTTTATTATGCAATTGTTTTAATTTTTACGTGAATCTGTGCTGTCAACTGCCTACTACTACCCAGTATCAGTCAAACGCAATCGCCAGCGTACTGAAGTGATATATTATATTATGGGCTCTGTGTCCTGTTAAAGATGGAAGCTTAATAAGTGAGCTTAAGGTCATGGTCATAACATTATGTAATAATTATGTTCTTCTGCCCAGTACAGTATTGTATATATCAGTTTTCATTTCCTAGGATAATAATTGCATTTTCCTCGTCAGACATCAGAATCCATTCCCAGAAAAGTAATTTTGCAAATTGTTTAAACATGTACCACCAGAAGAGCTCAGTTATAGTCCATAAAACATAAAAAGAAAAAGGAACAGGAAACATGAGAAGAGTTAAAGATTCTGTAAATGATAGCTCATTCTCTCTCCCTCTCATTCATATGTACTCGTGCTGCAGTTACATATTATACGTAAGTATTTCGCCGTATGCTTTGCTGATTGTGATTCTATTATTTAAAAAATCGTGTGGAGCAATGCCCTTGGATAAACACCACTCGACTCGGAGAAGATCATGAGCATAACCTTTTGGTTTCACTATTGTACCCAAACTGCCAACTACTACCCACTAAACTAGGCACAATCCATGCATAGTAGTACCTAAAGCGATTTTGGTACTGCTGAAATCGGAATTCAAAACTTCCTACCCACATGTCTGCGAAAGTACCACTAGCAGCATAACTTTTACATAAATTTCATCCTGATGATGAGGAAATTTGATAATGTTGATGATAATGATCCTTCTGGGAGTGATTGCAAGGGAGTTACCAAAACCCAAAGTTTATGTTCGGGGTTATATATCCACTTGTCTGGGCACAACCTGTCTCGCAATTAATTTTTGTGCTTGCGCCTATAATCTTTCCTTGCGTTTGACAGAAGTTCATTAGAGCATCCCATTTCCCCTAAAGCGCTTTATCATGATGATAGGTAAAGGTCCTCTTATTGCTTATGACATAGTGCGAGCATTGGCATGGAATATAATATAATGCGAAACAGATTCACAGCAAAAATGATGACGAGAGAAAAGTGGGAGAATGGAAGACAATACCAAATGCGAATCCGTTTTTTGTCTCGCAACAACAGCCTCTTCAAATCACTTTTTATCTATGCCATGAAAGTGCAATAATATACTGCACACCATGTAGCTCAACATTCAAATTCAACGTTACGTTGTCATAATCAGGAAAATGGGGAATCATTGTATTGTTGTTCTTTCATTGTTATTTTCGTACTTTTTTTAGTATGCAACAACGAACAAGTAACAGGTGCAACAACAACCATCTACGGCCCGTTTCTTATTGCTCCACGACTGGCGTGGTCTGCCGGTTCCTTTATGTTTATTCATTGAGTGTCACATAAAAAGTTGATGTAAATGCAAAAGAAAAGAGTACATGCTTTTTGCATCTTCCGTTTTATTATTGGCAGATTTACCGTGATATTAAGTTAGACAGGTACAATAATGAATTTGCATTTGATGGTGCCATATGTACGCGTGTACATTAGGTACACATATACACAGGTCCGTGAGAAGATATTGTAGCTAACATTGTAACACTCTTTTGGTAATGAAAAATGTCACGATCTATTGGATGAAATAGCTTTGAGCTACATAGCTTGATGATCTTTGGCGAATATGATGTCATGCATGCGTAAATAATTTTAGGCTTTCAATAAAAAAACTACTTATAAAGGGATCTCATCTTATCTCATCACACACATCATATCACTTGCAAGGAATCTATTTAAAAGTTTAATTTGTTTTTAGAAGACTGTAATGCAATACCCTTCACCCGCGGTGCTTGCCAATATTCATTTTAAAACGACTTTATATATTTTACTTACGCACCGTCATCCCCTGTTACGGATATGAAGGTTGAAAAGTATCAAGTAACATAATATTAGGCATCATCACACAACAAGACAAAACAACATCCCTGCTAATGTTATGTAGTATTATTTTAAAATGTTCGCTGTGGAGAATGCTTCACCATGTATAACCAGCATAGAGGATGGTGCTAGCTAGTTAATGTATTATAAATTGTATGAAATGAATTCTTAGCAAAGGAAGAAAAAATGATTTACTTTTGCAGAGATTTGAAATTGTTGAAAGTTCCATGGTGGAGACGGAGAGCGATTCTATATTATACCTTGTATCAACTTGCACTCTACTACGAGTTACTATAATACGCAAAAAGATTAGGTTTGGATATGATGAAATGAAATGAAACCACACATGTGACTTCAAATTCAAAAACCACATGAATGCACTCATGCCATGGCATTTTTTATACTTAACTGGTAACTTTGCTAGTTCATCCTCTGATTATTATCATGATCATCATCATCATCATCAGCTTGAGAATTCTTCAGAATACATGCACTGCGGGTAAGCATTATATATATAACCATTGCAATTACATTTACACAACCAAACTTCCTTGCTTGCCATTTTTCTCGGCAACCTGTTCTTGACTCTTTTTCATTTTGAAAATGTGAAAAAAAACGTAGTCAATCTCTTTTCTTAAAAATGTATATATCCGCTCATTGAGACATGCAACGCAATGCAGTGTGAGGCAATAATGAGTATTAAGGATGGAAGTTTGTGTTGCGTGACACAACCCTTAAAGAAGCTGAGCAGTGCTTTAGTTACGTTTTTATTGCATTAGCTGCTTTGAAAAATATGTTCTAGAGTGAAAATAGAGTGAACATGTTTGTTGTGTTGGTCTTGTTATTATCCACGGTCCGTGTGATTCGTAGTCGGCAATACCCATGCCCATTACGTTGTGTTTAGCAGTTGTATTGTTGTTTGGGAGAAGTTTACGGAGGGGATGCGTTACTACCTTGTGGCTTTTCATTGACTCCGAGATTGACAGATAGAACAGACTCTTTTCACTTGGTATTTTGAGGATTAGTACTGAAGACGCCGGTGGTAAACAAAGGCTGAGTGTTGTTGTATGGCACAACTTTTGCTGGATTTCTGGAGAAAGTGATTGAATTAATAATTATTATTATCAAACGTGTTATGCAAACCAAGTAATTTTCGTACCTATTTATTCAAAGTGCCATTGAATTCAACAAGTGTCCGCTATTACAATCTAATAAGTTGTTATCATTACGAGATTAGTGAGGGTGAATGTAGATTGTTGATTGTATGAAGCTCATAAAGCCCCTACAATTGTGTATAAGAAGAGAAATACGGAAACAGAAGATTGTGTAACATCCAAGCATTTTTGTAGAAAAGTCGTGCTGAAAAGTTTTTTTTTAAATTGTAATTTCACTAGGTTAAACCTTGAACCTTTTAAATTAAATACAATTTGAAGTGAGAAGGTGCTACGAATTACGAAATCGGAAATCCTTTCTGTGAACATTGAATCTATGACATAACACAGAATACACATGAATACCTTGATGAGAAAGGATGAAGAGTATTCTAACATTGACAATACTTATTGCGGGGTCACTACTATCCGCATGCATATCAGTCAGTGCATTTCCTGTGGGTAAGATTTTTCATTTCGTGCTCATCACAGTAGCAATAGTTTGCATGCCATCATTATAAAACCACAATTGTGTGTACATGATAAATGTATATGGTTGTTTATGTAATCAATAATGCTCAAACGCACTACGTAAATACGCTAATTAGACAATCAGCAGCAAACATGTTTCCAAAGCTCATGTAATAAAAGTAATCAGCAATGACATCAATAATAATTTTTAATGAAGAAATATGCAAATGTATGCTTTTAACTTGATTGACAGCCCCATTATTAGTGGACAGCGCTAAGCTTTCCAACCTAACATCAGCCGACACAGAGCTAACGGAATACCCCGTGTTTATCTCAGTGACCGAAGACACACAACAACAAACAGCAGCACCAGAATCGGAAGTTGTAACGGAGAGCTACATGTTCATAGAAGAGCAAGAGGTGGATGATGAAGCTACTGATGACGAATCAGATTCGTCAACGGTGAGCTCAGCAATTGTGAAAACTACTTTGCCAATGCAACCTCCAAAGTCTTCACCTGAGCAAGAGGAAGTGTTGCGTGAACTAAAAAAGTTATGGGACTACTCTGAAAGATTGAATGACACGCAGGATAATGGCGCGTTGAAAAATTCTTTGTCATCCATCGTTCATTTGGCATACGCCAGAATATACGACGAACCTGATGACATACTCCTGCAGCTCAAGTATTTATTGCAGAAACTGCAGGTAAAACTGGGAACCGAATCCAATGCTGGTGAGAGTCTGTCGACCACAGAAAGACATATAGATGAGAGTATGTCGGAACAATCATCATCATACTCCTCGCCATTAATTTCATCAGCATCATTTACATCGACATTCACACCAACCACTGTAGCTGCTGAGCTAATTTCCTCTGCTATTATTACTACAAGTTCGCCTACAAATCTATTGACGACAGAGGCAACAGCGACAGTGAGCTCCGACGGAATAGGAGAAAGAAAAAGAAGAAAACGGAGTTACTATGATGGATATGAGGACATTGAAAGCATATTTTTTGCTAATAATATTATCAACTCTGAAGAGAATTCTTTGATACCGGATGACAAGCTATATTATAACCTTCAACAGAGCAAAAATCAAAGCAATGCTAGCCACAATGATTCACAAACTCTTGTTGACAGCAGCGTGAGCAGTAATTTAAACGATACAACGGTGGACCCCCTAGACCGGAGTCTATTATCCATTGGAGCAGTATCATCATCCTCCACAATGGTATCAATTTCTTCCACCCCAGCAACAACGGTTCAAAAGGTTATTCATATTAATGATCGGCCGAAACCGGCGTCTTCGTCCTCATTCTTTTTGTCACCAGAGAGGATTCAAGAATTGAAAAGTAGAGTAACATCCACAACGTCAACTCCGTCAACAACAACAGTGAAAACGTCCACATTACCTCCCATCAGCATAATTATCGACGATGAGCTAGAAAACGAAGTGAATTCTTTACAACAACAACAGCACGTTGACAATTATGATGTCCACATTTCGGATAACATTGTCCCATTGACGACATCTCCGTCACCACCTTACTTTATTAAAAAGAAACCATCGACATCATCAACCACCACAACAACAACAGAGATTCCGTATACAGCCGAAGAAATTGCCTTTGCCCTTTTTCAGCTATTGCAGCCTGTGACAGCAGACGAGGATGAAGATGAAAATTCAACCTCCCCTCGGCCATCTCCTTTAGATATTTTGTATCAAGTGGACTCGTTGAGCTCTGCCTTGAATACGACAAAACATAAAAATGTCACCGTGACTTTAGCATCTTCAACAATAAATGACGACTCTGACGGACCTACAAAGCACAAAAATAATGCAACGCTTCTCCTTCCCCCATCAGCTCTTTCGAATCTGGGGTATACAACAAGTAGCACTACAGAGAGACAGATAGCATTTTACAATAAAACGCATGTCCTACAACAGTCAGTGTTGGATGAAACTGGCCATGTGTCGGACGCTTCCTCAATGAGCCCCATAAAAATTATTAATGGAACAAAAGAAAGCATTTCTCAAATGGTGCAAGCGCTCACTGGCTTGTCGAGTGGAGCCAAAATGGTCCTTTTATTTGCAACATCAATTTCAATACTGAGCATTGGCCTTGGTGTCTACGCGTTTGGGTCCCCATTGATCGGAATTGGGGTTTTGGGAATCATTATCCCAATTGGGTTGCTACTCCTATTCGAAACGACTAGCTCGGGGAAAAGGAAGTTGACAACCAGACAACAACAAAAGCTCATCAGCAAATTACACAGTGAGGAATTTTCGAAAATTGTGGATCTTATTTTTGATGCAATGCTAAAATATAACAAAGGTTGAACTTGCGGACAATGACAAGAGTGTCTACCCATTTCAGCATAGTCAACCTTCAAAAATGCAATGATTCCTGATTCGTACTTTACAAACGAAAAATACCAAGTGGCCAAACTATGGTGTAGGATTATTTCTGTAAATATTTAGAATGGGAGTGTGCTTCATTGTGTCCAATTTTTTGAAATTTACTTGAAGGGTATAGTTGGTTCTGAATAATTTAATCGACAGTATTAAACGTATGAATGTACTTATTTATATGTATTACACCAAGCGACATTTTTTGATATTCAAATTGATATAATATGACATTTGCGAGGGGTTTAGGCAATTTTAAAGTTTACTTCTCGTGATAAGGTTACCTTGCTAAAAGCATTTTATTACCCTTTTAAACATACGGTAATGTATGTGTGCTGAGGAATGTGATACAATTTGTCTGCATATTAGTACTAATACTTCATGCTTCACACAACTATTTATGGAATACAATGTGAAGATATCAATAAAATGAAATGTAAAAAATACACATCCACTCATTACACATAATCGATTGCACCTAATAATTATTTAAAGAATGACCTGATCGATGACTTGCATCTTTCGAAACATCAATCCAAAATTCCTTCTAATTTGTAACGGGTGGCGGAAGCTGCCATTTTCTAAAACGCTTGCAACACATTCTCAGAGTTAGTAGGTAAAGTATTTCAAATGCAGACAGGACAGAAAATCCCAGTGTAAGTCCAAGCAGTCCCCCTATACTAGCTGTACGTTGTATTTACGTATTACGAGTTTTAAAACAATTGTCAACTAAGATTTAAGATTTGTTTCATATTGAAATTTACCTATCAAATCAACTTGTCCGTATAGTTTTTGCCGAACTTTGGGAACATTTGTGTCGGACCCCATAAAAACATGCAGGATGGATAATTTGTGATCAGCCCTACGTACATACCATGATTATTTGAAAATAATGCACAAACTGTTAATCGCATTTGTTGAAGATTAGTAGCAGTATGTTTTACCAATGAGGTGGCGGAGGCGCTTGCTTAGTTTCATCATTGTTCCATAGCTCTTCTTTATCTAAAAGCGTAGCTTCGGTGGTCTCCACATTGTATTTTATGTGGTTGCATGCATAAACACACAATGGACAGTCGCGTTTCAAATTTCCGGCTAAACCACCTAAAATAATACGTTGATTACTATATCGGCAATTGGAATAATCTAAATATTTTGAATGATTGGATTTGTTTGTCAGCTACATACTTTCAACCATTCTGATACATCCATAATCATGCGAGTAGGCTGCCGGGTTGCATACTCGGACATTTTTTTGACCTATGAAACAATACTAAATTAATATGAAATGTTCAAAAACTAAAATTAATTTGAATTTAGTAGTTAGAATAAAAGTTACACACGCTTAGCATAATGTAATGTGCAGTTGCAGCGATTACGAATACGACGTTGCTGACAGACTAGGTAACAATTATTCCTAGTGTATGGTATCTCAACTTTCGCATTCGATGACGTATTACCATATCCAAATATACAGCCTCTTTGTTCCTGAAAGTTCACATTCATTTACATTTTTGTCTATTTGCTCATTCAACTGAAGAACATTTCAATTCGAATAAAGTCATAAACTATTTTCTTACAGCACTATAATCCAATATACTTTTATCAGCTACTGTTAAGTCTGGATAAACTTTTATAAAAGTCTCTCTTTCTATTCCAATACCCGTTCCCATATGGGCAATGCGAGGTGCATCAAGAGGGGTATGAAGAAGTATTCTAATTCCTTGCGAATCTTGAGATTGACAAAATCCATCCGAAACATCTGGATCCACAAGGACGGACAAACCACTCAAGCTACCTGCACGTCTTTGACGCTGAGGGTACCTGATGTTATTCTGAATAATAAACCCATCTTCATTGAAATTCCACATGCTCCATGAATTTACTTCTTCATATGACCATCCCCTCTCACGCTTTTCTGCTCCATCCCCTTCATCTCTAACATTTTTTAAATATTTTCAATATCAAATTATATTTAATAGAATCCGTTAGACTTAAAACTTGAAAAAACTTGAGCCTACACTTCAAAATTCATAAGTTCGTTTGGGATTTTATTGAAAACGCAGCATTTTCCATAATCAGTAATTATTGGCTTGAATAGATCCGAACAGTTCCATCTTCGCTGCTCCCAAGAACAACTTCGAAGAAATTGCTCGCATGATTGTGTATGCTAATTAGATCAATTAGAAGTTGAATCACTTCACAATTACGTATGCAAACGAAGGTACGATGCACCACAATGAGTGAATTACCTCAAAAATAAACTTGACGGAGTTGTCAACTGTTTCCTGTGAAGGGGGCTTCTGAACATCATCCCAATCGGAGAATGCTTCTGGTTTAACTAAACGCATTCTACGGAGAAAGCTCTGTCGGGAAGAACACAGAGCGTTTACCAAGCGTAAGCTTTCCAAGGTTTTTTCTCGATTTACCCCACTTTCCAGTTCCCTTCATTTTTTCAACAAAGCAATGGCCAAAGTATGGAAAGTTGTCATTATTTAAACCAAAGTTGCTCACAAATGCCTCCATCCATCCTTTACCTTAACAGCTCTTCAATTTTTGACTTGTGGAACAAGCTTTTATTGCAAATCGTAACAGCTGGGAACGGAAGTTGGTACGTTTCTTCTTCTGATGGATTGAAAGTCACAATCACGGGACTCTTATGATACCGGTCCCATACTTGAAAAATCATTAGCCAAGAGACATACAAAGAAGCAATGAATGCTGCCACCCAAAATACCCTAATGAAAACGTAATACATACAGAAGTTGGAACATGCATATATAGCCAAGACAAGACATGAAATATAAATTCTTGTAATTTTAGTAAATAAATGTCTATTGATACCGCTCAACAACGCTTAATCTGCGCTTTGATAAGTATTTTAGGCCGTGTATAACAGAAGAACCGCAAAATTCGTTCAGCCATGAGTCCTGACTCGGCTCCCACCAAAACCACCGTGCAAATTTGGAAGTCGGGTTTAAATCCCTGATTAAAGCGTTTCCGTCGTACTGACCGATGCCGCTTGTTGGTCCGTGAAATTGTTTGTACAGCACTGTTTCTATGTTCAAAAAACCAAATTGATCAATGAATTTTTCAAGCTTAATAAATTCTTTCAGCCACTAATGAGAAAATTCAACTAACTTTTCCATAAAATGTAATTTTCAAACTGTGTCATCCTAAAAATCCAAAGCAGTAGCTTAAACTGTGTCGGTCTAGTTTGCTATTTGGCGAGTTTATTTGATATGTTTCATCTATCACCCACAACTGTGAATTAAACTAGAACTACGAATTGAAAATGTACGAAAATAAAAATGCATGCACTATGAAAGTTTGCTATCAATTTCAGTTTTCCAATTAGTGTTAAAATTGCTTTCCAAACAAATTCCAGCTTACATTAGAATTACATTTTAGAATTCCTAATGGCAAGTGGACGTAACGAAGTAATGACAAAGGTCTATGCAAAGTCTTCAACTTTCCTATAGGTTGAATATGTTTGGGTGTATTTATGTGAAGTAGACTTTATATCCTATTTGACCAACACAAATAATCTGTTTATTAGCACGTGTCAGTCAAATGCAGCGTCCATACTTTTAGTTTGCAGGCAAATCTTTTATGTTGTAAATTGCGCTTTTAATATTGACTTCAATCCATCAATGAAATTAAGCCATGATGATTTATCCGACTCTTTTTTGTATAAATCGAAAATTCGTAAGAGCCTCAAACATGACATAGACATAGACGCGCATATTATATAATAATATTCAACTAAACGTTCACCGTTACACAATGCCAATAATATGACGTATTCAACAAAGCATGTAATACAGAAAAATGCATGATGTCAAAACTGCATGGAGGATGCATTGTAAGATTGCAGTGAAAATGCATAGCTCTCATCATTGCATGTTGAATGCATTTCCATGTACCTTGACCTTACGTCGCAAGCCTATCATTATCCAATTTTCAAGGATTGTCTCAGTATGACTAATTAGGACGATAAAACCGATTCTTAATACTGTAAGCGACGTCTTTCCCAGATGTCCACACATCGATGATTGACTCCAGTTAGCACACCCAAGTACCACCAGAACGTGAAGACACTCAGCAATGACTTCATACTCATAGCGTGATAGTTTGTTACTGCGACAACTTAAACTTATTATATCAAAACCGGGATTTACAAGTAAAGGCTTCAACAACTTCAGCATTAATAGGACTAAAACGGGCACAGTAAATCTAGTATCCGAAAACAGCACCTTGCAATATCAACAACGTGTATTGGCACTTTGATAGACATCTTAATTGAAGTCAACTGTCGAGTTCTCTTGTGATATTAGCGGTAAGTCGAAACTACACAATTTCAAATAGTTTCACAAATGCAAAAACGTCAGTCACTTGTGCCATATTTCTTATCGTTTTCAGTTAGAATCGGAAAATCTTGTTTAGAATGGGAGGCAAGCAAAAACGTGCAGCAAAATACAAACGATGGTCAGCTGCCCACAATCCGCAGTCTCAAAGTGACAACAAGGAAGTTCCGGAAAATAGCCCAGAAAATCTTCAAGCTCATGACGGTTCCGGTGACCACTCATCTGATTATCAACCAATTCCATATGAAGTCCAACGGGAAATTATCAAGCGGAGGCAAAAGAAAAGCAAGCGACCTGACAAGCAGAATCAGTGGTGGACAAAATGTACATAAAAAGCACACTTTTTTAAATGAATCATTAGAAAAACTAACGTTGTTCATAAATGCATTTTTACTTTTATATCTCAATGTAGGTCGCATTGGCCGTTACTTGAAGTCGATTGACTCATGCATGTCATGGCCCACGACCATTGGCTTGGCATTGGTTCTCTACGTTTTGGTGTTCTTCCTGCTTCGCTTCATTATTCAGTCATTTGTGCTTCAACATGCGGATATCAATCGATCCGCGCTGTACAGTGGTGTCCGACACGCAGTTCCCAACCCAATTTACAAGTTTATACGCATGTTAGACTACATGTTTTGCTCGAGAGAATTGTCCTTTCGTGGGCTCTATGACATCATATTCCCACCCGAGGAGAACCTCCACCAAGGAGACAGGTACCGTTTCGGAGATGCGTAGATGTTTTGATTGCTTCAAAAAACGCTTCTTTTTACTTGTCACATAGCTGTACAAAAGTGTTAGATGTATGATTCAAAAAATGTTCATCAAGCTTGTTGTCACCATTTTTATTTCACAAATAGCAGTACCTAAACTCAATGTCAATGTATATGTACCATTATATTGTTTAAGGTAAATGGATTATGTAAACGATACGTAATAAAAGAGGGTTGTTATAAGGTAACAATGTGACTTGACTATCTTTAACCCATTGCTTGTAAGAATAGAATACTTATAATTTCGGTAATATCAAGTCAAGAAGATTTCATCTTATTTTAAGATGCCTAGTGAATGTTGCGTGCATGTCATGGTATGGTAAACTTGTGGAACCTATTATTGTCTTACTGCATGACCACTATAGGGAGAGAAAAATAGGTGCAAAAGAAGTATTCTAGAATTATGCAAGACATTTAGTTGTAAAATATCCGAACTGACTCCCATTCAGTAGGGGTTTGGCAGTAAGCGGATACAGAACAAAGTAATGCATTAAGAAAATTATTATTTACTAGCTTAAACTTGCAAAATGCAGGAACAAAGGGTTTTCGTAGGAAATGAAGTCTTTCAAGCTATTGAAAAGCTTTGTAGTTTCAACAGCAATTTTAATAAGTTTTGGTATTACCAATGTGTTGATAAGTGCGTGTGAGGATTGTAGCAGCGCAGTAGCAGCTAGTGAAGAGTTTGCTGATATACAAAGCAAGGAAATTGTGACATATAATAATGAGGAACCTCAAAACAAGCAGCTAGTGATTGGAAATGGAATTTTTGGAAATCCTACACTCGTTCAGTTTTCACAACGTCTACGACTGGGACTAATGAACATTCAGAGAAAGTTTTTGAACCTTCTTACTAGAAACTATGACCTTACGTTGATTCTTATTTTAGGCCTGGTGACAGTTATTATAGTAGCGGGTGCTGCCGTCTTTACATTTATGTTTGGCCCAATCATTACTGGGCTTGTGTCCTTGGTCATTCCATTTGCCGTATTAGGAGTTATCGGCTTTCCTATGCTGTTTGCTCCATCCGCAGTAGCAGCCTTTCAAGCTGTAATTGCTAGGTTGGAATCGGCTGCAACTGCAATATACAATTTAAGGATGACCGAGAAGAATCAAAAGCCAATGGTAAGCTGACTGTAATATGAAACCAATAAGAGTGCTGTTTCATAAAGATGATAATATGTTATTTGTACAAAAACGCAGTAGATGAGAAAAGTTATATGTAATTGATGGTAAATATCAATACCTACATTTACAAATCAACTTTACATGATCAACTTACTTATTTTACTCCCACAGAGACTATTAAAAGTGTCGTCTATCATGTTCCCTATCCCCATCTGCCAATTTATTTTCGGTACGGTGATTGTGCTCTCAACATTTTCTTGTTGGACAGGAGTTGCAGCTACTGATACCCAATACCATGAGAGTCAAGAGGCGAAGGGTGATTCTATCATTCGAAGGATAAAAAGCTACTTACCCAGTGATACACTGACAGAGTCACAACCATCTCATCTCCTAACGGTCCGCGCGGTCACGATAGCGTCGTCAAAAGCCGGAACGACTTCTACAGTTAGACCATGGCCTTCTTCTAAATTCTTCAGATCTGTTCTTTCAAAAAATGACAATGTGGCTGTGGCTAGTAATAATAAAAGTAGGTCGAAATCCGCACGCAAGAATAACAGAACTGGAGTGCAAGTTCTCAACTCAACAAAACTGACCAACCTGCATGTAAGTGGGTCAATCGGGATGCACAGGGTGAATAAAAAAGTAAAGGATGGTATAAAACATCATCACGGTAACTTTGATTCACATCAAACTTTATTACCACCTAACACTTCTAATGGTGGATCGAGTTCTGAAATGAGAAACATTCGCGAAAAATCTAATACAACTGCTACAGTCAAATTAAGATCAGATACTCAAGAAGCAGCTTTAGCTGTTGGAAGCAGAGACATGAATGAAACTGCTTCTATCCAGAGAAACTTTTCCGTCTTAAAACATGAAAGAGAAAAACAAACACTCAGCCATTTAGCAAGACAAAGTGACAATGTCACATCCAGCCCACCCACCAACTCAATTGTCAACCAAAATGTAAGGAATTCCAGCAAATTTCCACATGTTAGCAGCAGCAGCCCACAAGTTGGCTTTCAGTATGCAATAGTAGTTCCATCATCCGCTTCACCACCATTGAGCCCTAAAAAGCCTACTATCAATACATCCCTTTATTACGTTCCTACCTCTACCATGTCCTCCTCATCAAATGAATACAGTAGTACCGTTGGGAGCACCACTTCACTCTTGAGTACTTCAACTGCCACATTGATAAAAGCAAGTGGGACTATTAATAAAGCCACTTCTGCCACTCCCTCACAAAGTCAACTGAAAGAAAAGAAAGATGCTGAAGCAATCAACAAAAGCAATAGCAAAGCAACATCACAACATCCTAAACCACCCACGCACCCTTCCCAATTAAATATGCACTTTGGCTCACACTACAATGGAAAAGAGTCTACTGGGAATAAAAGTGGAAGCTCAAACAGCAGTAGCATCCGTACTAGCAGCAGCAGCATCAACATCAACAAAAACAACTTTCTAAACAAGCAGCTGCCATTTCCAGGTTATCCAAATGCAAACGAAACTGTGAGAAGAGAGATTAAAACGAACGGTCCATGGACAATAAATCACAATCCTACTCCAACTACTACAACTCCCATTATAACTTCTACTTTTCTTCCAACTGTCAAAGGAGACCGGGAGCAAAATTGGAGTGAAAATACTTTCCCTGCTTTCACAATCCACTTCTCTACTACTTACCCATGGACAAATCGGCCCACGCAGTTTCCTTTAATAGCATCGCTCCCAATAGAAACAGGGATGCCACAAGAGAACACCTTTGACACTAAAGGTGTGCTGAGCAATCAATCTTTTCATATGCTTCAGTACGAGAAACGTTATGAGGATAAAAAGAATGTGGATAATGCTGAAGGAATGAATTCCAACCGTACTTCAACTTTTCGACGTAGGTTTGATGGAAACCAGACAGCCATCATTAGACGAAGAAATATGTTTACTGTCATTAATAAAGTAAAGAGGAAGCCAAGCATTCAGGTGGAAAGGAGAAATGTGTCTGTTAAAGCAACACTGATGAATAAAAAAGTCACAAACGTAAAAGGCTCCTGGGTGCCCCGAAATAAAACGAATTTTAGTGAACGTACGGGCCAACTAGAAAGACCTACAACACTTACTGTTCTTACTGGTCCTGATCGTTCTGCTGGAAACGTGGAACGAGACAACGACTATTTTGATGAGGATGATGCACAAGCAAATTTACATCACTGGATTGAATCAGAGCAAGGCTATTCCGTCAAGTCTTCCACGGAATTGCCCCATTTTACCAATTTAACTTGGCCTTACTATGTGTCAAGTTCTGAACAAAATAACTCCACCGGTTTTCAAGGTAAAAATGGTGGTATCGTCGCTCCAACGTCAACAGCTTTGTCAGTGTCTTTCACATCGCAGCATGACCAGAAAATACCAGCTTTGAAACCTCAGTATGAATTTTATATTCCGTCAGCAGCTGCTGATCCTCTACAGAAGCCAATTTTGGTAACAAAAAGACGTAATAAAACAGCAGAAGCCACTTTAGACTCTTGGACGCGAGTACCAACTTATGTACCACAAGCAACAACAGAAGCATTTCAAACACAACATGAAAACAGCATGGATCACATAAGTGGCCATAAAAGCAAAATCAAACACAGTCATTGGGGTTCCAACGGATTGAACGTCAAAGTCAAATCACAAAAAGTCAAGCCTTTTTCACAACAGCTTAAACAGCAGCAGCAGCATATAAAAGTTTATGAGAGCTCAACAACGCCAGCCACCACCAATACAGGAAGCCCAAAGTCAACTCCTTCTACTTTTACAGCAGACGGCTATAGTAAAAATCCTGTAATATTTTCCACCTCCAAACATCAAAAGTACTTTTTAACATCCCCGTCAAGTGTGAGTAGTTGGCCAATTGCTGTTGGAGCAGGACACACTGAAACTGCCAGTTTTGTGACGGCAAAAACCCCTACCAATATATGGTATAAACCTATAATTAACCACTTTACTGCAAGCGTGCCTATAAATGGCACATTGTTCGGGAACGAAAAATTTATCAATTCCTTCCTTCCCACGACGACAATGAAACCTCCAACCACACGGAAAGAGGACGTGGGCGATGATAGCTCCGTCATTTCCAATAATAAACACAAAACTTTTCAAGGTGAATCCAATGATAGCAATGGGATCCTCCGGGAGGATTACAATAGGAGAGGTCCCATCCTATTTAAAGTCTGGAATTTGGTAGATGGGAAGTTGAAACTGCAAAACCAACGGGAAATTCCGCTTTGGGCCTTGCAGGGATACCTCATCCCGGCTAGCGGCACTGTCCTCAATTTAAAGCAAATCCCACTAGCTCTTCAGCCGCTTGTCATTGAAGCAATGAATAAAGAAGTAGAAAGCAGTCAGGGGAGTAATGGAAATGGGAATAAGCCGTATACATGGACCCCACTACCTATTTTAGGATTATCTACTAGTCCTAGACCTACAACCACAAAACCAACTACTGCTGCCCCTGATGACTCATCATTCGAGCAGGAAAAGACAGATCCATTTAAACTCTTTCCCAGTCAATCACCATTAAACACAGGCTGGAGTGGAAATGAGATAACAACAAATAGACCCATTTCAATTAATTACGTGCTATGGAATAACCCTGCATCAACCTACGATCCATCCATCTACCTATCTACACGAAATCCTATTGTACATTTGTCCACACCCACACCTGTGTCCTATTTTCCTCCGAATCCAAGCACTCCAGAAGTAAGTGCAATACATACTGCTTCTTTGGGAGTATGGCATCGTCCTATTAGCATTCCTGATCCTCCTCCCACAACAACCACAATAAAACCGTTTACGACAACATTAAGTCAAGAAAAATTGGAACTTGTTTTCCAAAATTATTTTCAATATTTCTCAACACCTTCTCCTTTTTCTACCAGCACGACAACTACGTCAATTCCTTTGACAAACAAAGGTATGCCTATATAGGAAATACTATTACTTAGAACAAGAAAGGAATTCATAACATAAGCGAACAAAAATGTATGTATTCCGTCCATGAGTTGAACATTATACTTTCTTTGTTTAGTACCACAGTCACACAACTATACAGACGCTGGGAATTCAGAGGCTTGGAATGATTTGCAAAAGCTTATTTTACGGCTAGCTTCCGCCAACAAAAATGACAACGACAAGAGTAAGCTGTACTTTTCGAATTTTATTTACACTCTGACTTTTAATTTACTAATAATTATGAATGCCTGTTGATTAGCTAGTATTACGCTGGACAAGGAGAAACCCGAAAACTTCGAACTCGTTACAAATGTGGCTTCAATTGCTCTCATAATGTCATACCTCAAAAATCAATACCAAAGTACAACCACATCTCCAACTCTAATAACTTCCCAACAACCTTCAACAACAGCTGCAGAAGAAGCCATTCCAGCTGAAATGACGCCTCCGCACAAGGATAATTTATGGGCGACAGTATACCCACTTTTTCAGCATTATCTTAATAACCCGAATTTCACTTTCATTCCTCCACCTTCATCCTCTCCTCCCATCGTCGTCGTCCCCCCATCATCCCATCTATCGCAATTATCAGCGTTTTTATCATCAATAACGCCCACGTCTTCCACTCCGGTAACATTCACCGAACCAACTGCTCCAACTGGAGGCGCTTTCACTCGATTTAATCATTATGTCAGCTATTATCCTACTGCACCAGCGAGTGCTACACCTCTTTCCATATCTCGTATTACGGTAACTGTAACTCCAAACCATGGGGCAACTACAACCACACAGCAAATCCCACTTTCCAAATTGGGTGAACTGGCCGATGTCGATGATGACAGCTCGTTTGATAAGAAAATGAAAACACTCTTACTCATCAAAAAGCTCAAAAAGAAAAAGAAAAAGTTTAAAAAGAAAAAGGACAAGAAGAAAGATAAATTGAAAAAGGCTCTTTTTGGAGCAGCCCTACTTCATAAAGTCTCTAAGCCACTTTTTAACGTTATGAAGAAACCATCCAAATATTGGCTTGATGTTAAGTTTGATATAGATTTTTATGATATTATAAAGAAAAAGTTGCTCTACTGGCTAGCATACAGATACATGCCAGTTTTTATAGTACTTGCCTTTGGTCTTATACCTATAACTTTATCACTAGTCCCACTCCTTTACAAATTCTTGTGGATGAAATGGTGGAAGAGAAAGCCCAAGTACATTAAAGTCAAAGTTCCCGTGCCTTATCCGCAACCATTCCCTGTTCACGTTTACCAGCCTCCTCCACCTCCACACCCTCCTTATAACTTTCATAATGATCATCATCATGATGACTTTCACGATAAGGATCATCATCATGGCCATTTTCCTCCTGATGAGCACTCCCACAGACAAAACTTTAGGAATGAGAACAACCATCATCATGAAGAGCCACCATACTATATTGATGCTCCATCCGAGTATGATCACCACTACGCGGCAGACACAACTGGAACAAATACTGATAAGAATCATAACAAAGATATTAAATATGGAAGGCCACCACCACACATGCTACCTCCAAGAGAAAATGTGGGCCGTTATCCAGAAGTCCTCAACAGCTTTAATTATGATCAGAAGCATTCTTCATCCACCCACGGTGATGTTGATAGCAGCCATTCAAATAAGCACCCATATACCCAACATCCTCCTCCACTGCCACCTCCAGACGACCACGGGCAGGATCAAGAAATCCATGTACATCTTCATGAGGATGAGAGCCGCTACAATCCGCAACACCTCCCAACCGACTCCTCCGTTCAATACACAAGCTATAACAAAAAGGATTTGCAACCATACCCAGTAACCAAAACCTATGAAATGGGATTTGATATTGGCCAAAAGTTGGCAGGGTTGACTAACAAACATGACATGGAGATATTAAAAATCCTCATTGAAAACAAAAAGGCAAAAATTAACAAGTTGCTGGATATGTGGAACTTGGCCAAATACGGGGTGGCTGTAGCCACTTCAACTGTTGTTGGAACCACTCCAGCATACAATTCTGCGGGTGGTTATGATGATGATGATGGCAAAGATTATTCAACAAGGAGAAAAAGGAGACGCAAACGGAAGTCAAGGAGAAGGAAACGACTGCCGCCTACTAATAAATATAATATGCAATAATTTTACTACTGAAACAAGAGCTTTAATTTGTAACTACCTTTTATTGAATTAATTAGGTGAATAATTAAAGTTATTGCATAGTGCCATGATGTTATGTGTCCGTCATCCCCAATTAAAATAAATGAAAAAAAAAACTGACCAAATTCTTGTCATTTATTATTATGCCGAGCGAACGGAGAAAACTGTAACAATTTGCTCATCCTATTTTGCTCGTTTGCGTCACTCTGCGTTTCGATTTCAAAAGGAAAAGCGCGGGATATTTAAAATTTGAAAACCTACATGCAAAAACCGAGATCGCGTCATCAGTTTTTTCAGGTTTTTTCCAAGCGCATGCATGGTTGATTGAAATCGAAAAGCATTCTATTTTCTTTGAGTAAACAAATAATGCAAGAGAGAATTTTTCCTTGGAAAAGTTAGAATTGAAGACTTTTTCCGAGAAAATACAACGCATCCATCCGAATAATATTTGTTTCTAGAAAATTATTTCTTTTGTGCACTGCTCCTGCTTCAAATGACATTATCTGGTTGCTAATTCAATTCCTTTCTGATGTGAAAGTGGATATTTTTAGTTCCATTTTGAGTTATTTGGTTTCACTATTGTACGTTGCGGCGTGCGGAGGCATTGAAATCATATAGATAAATTACTTTGTCGATTAGTACTGACTGAAGCTGAAGTCAAAATGGCTGGGAATACGTCTGAGCGGATGTACTCTGGACCTTTGGAGTATGTGACTAATGTTTTAAAGTCTCAGTTTGGAAACTCTGAAGATTTCATGGCGTTTGAGAGACACTTTTACTACCAAACGGAGGAGCTGGTTGCTGCAAAGGTTTGTGCTTGAACTATTTTAAATAAGTTAATCTACAACTATTAGTAAATAGGGTTCATTTTGAAAATTCGGGTGTATTTGATTGATGGAGTTTTGCCCGAATTTCAGAATTCCTGTGAGCAGCTTCAGGCAATGGTATCTAAACTGCAAGAAGAGAAGAGGTCTTTGGAACTTCAATTGATTTCGGAGAAAGCATCCCGTGAGCAAGAGAGCAAAAATGCTGCAATGGAAATAGAGAAAAACAGTGTTCACCAAAATGCTCATCTCTATTCCGTGAAGTGTGAAGCTGAGTCTTGGAAAAGGAAAGCGGATGCTATTACTACTGAATGTACTTGGCTAAAAGAACAAATGAAAACTGTGGAAGTACTCACAAATCGATTTTTCAAGTGTACAAAATTCTGACGTCAAATTTAATTCTTGGTAAGAATAATTATTAAGCTTTGTAATAGATGGAAAAAAATCAAGCAATTCAGAAGTTAGCCGAGACCAAGTCTAGCGTAGGCGAGTTTGAAAGGTGTCGTCAGTCCTTTGATTCTTATTCGAGACGACAAAGGGAAACTATTCAGTGTGCTAACAAGTGAGTTTGATTGAAAATGAAAATAATTTAATTATAGTCTGCAAAATTAGTAGTTGTACTTTTACTTTTGTAATCATAACTGAACTTGACTAGAAAATTAGATGATTTGGAGATGGCAAAGGAAAGTTTGTCAAAAATTGTGGAGAGTAATCAGCGGCAGGTAAACTTGATGAGCTTACAACTACAGAACTGGAACGAAGAACGTAACAGATACATCAAGAGAATTGCTGATCTTGAAAATGAATTAATTCAAACAAAGGCTGAGACAGGTCAGGGCCAAATTGTGATTCGTGATTCTTTCCGGTCTTTCAATTTTTTATATGAAATTTCGACTAATTTATTCCTTCTGTGTAGTTCAGAACAACGCCAGATTAACGCGAACTGAAATGGCTGCCAGAAAAACTTCTGAACTAGTTGACAAGGTATACATATGAATTTTACATTGCTTAAAAGACGCCTTCATTAATAACGTAGGTATGTACTGTAGTTAATAGAGGAGAATACCGACCTACATAGTGGGCTAACAATTTTATCGAAATCAGTCGGTGATCAGCTTCGTGATGCTGACCAAGAATTACTGGAGAAAATTAACAACTTCCACAATCAAATTGATTCATCTGTTAAAAGGTTAATGTTACATGAATCTGACTTTACCCCACCTTCACCACAGCCTCAGCCATCGACTTAAAAAACTTTTCTTGCTTTATAGACTATTTCTTCCCTGACTGATGAGTTGTATTTTTTGTCTTTGCCACTTCCTGTAAGATGTATATATTTATAGTAACATGGTTTCTTATAATAACTGATGTTCTTGTTACATATTACATAGAAAAATCACTACTTCCAAGGTATTCAATTCTGTTTTTATGAATAATAAATTTTATGTTCTGTTTTATGATTGTCCTTTATATGTATACTACACGATTAATAGTAATAAAATATTTCATATTTGGAATGTAAAATCTTAGCTTGGCTTCTGTAATGTAAATCATTCATTCAGATTAAGAATCAAGTAGATTTACATTTATAATCGTATGTCATACAGTATACAGTAAATAAAACAAAATGAAAATGACCTTTCATGCAGAACTCGCTACTCAAAACCAATCCCGTCCGTCATCGTGCGTCATATCATATAACAGCTTTAATGAAAGATATTATACACCAATTAGTGGGCGTCCACGAATCTTGAATTAGCAGTATATCAAAACGTGTGTTGATGGTTGGTCTCAATAATGTATGTATTATTATCCAGCGGATGAACAAACTTTAGTTATTAGAAGTTTAGGGCAGTTAGTAGTAATTCTGCTGAGCTCTCTTGAATAAAGCAAACCTTTATGGTCTGGCAACCTTATTAACTTGAGCTATGAAAAAGCAATACTACCTGTATGCTGTATAAACACATAACAGCGTAATATATGCATACCTACACACACAAAGATCTATGCATCAATTAAAGCAACAGAGCCAAAGAAATATGCTCATGTTTCTATTTCTTACAATGACGAGATCTGTGTTCATCACTGATTGTCCGCATGACGTACTAGCACATACACAACCAATGCTACCAAACGAGGTCAAGTCAAGTCATACTGTCTATGTGTTAGCATACACCCGCAACTGTTTAATCTAGCTGTAAGTAAATAAGCGGCATCATTTATTCAGCAATAATCAATTAGTTCAATTTAAATAAATCCTGGTTAGTTATAAAATTTAATCATTCGATTATCAAACACACCGACATCAAAGAAGAATCCAGACGCAAAGGCCAGTGTCTGATTATGAAAGACTAGTGCCAGAACCAATACAATATTAAGAAAGGTTTCTGCATACTTTGGAGAGACGAGAAACGCAGTAATTGCTGAAAACAAATTGCAACTCTACTCTTTTGACTTGTTTTCGTTCGAGAACAACAAGTCCAGAACGGTGTAACGTTCATTTATAAATCTTGAACTAACTCGAATTGACACAGGGACATCTGCAAGATTTAACGTTCTCGTTGCTGACAGTAGTCAAGTTGGAATCAAAATGGAGATTCGTAACGGTTTTGTATTGTTAATTTTTATGCAGTGCATTATTTATGGACTTGCTGCAAGGCCTGCAAGTGGTAAGATATTTATAATTGTAATTTGATACTAGGTTGGTTGTGATATGAAATATTCTTATTGATTTTTAGCATTAATGTCGCAAAACCGCTTGGTTTGATTTTAAGAGATTTTGTTAACTACAAAATCGACAATTTTATATTGGTTAAATAATTTGAATTCTTGGACGAACGATTTACACATCAAGTCATAATCATGCTCTTGCCATGTGATTGTTCTCCAGCACTGGTGTGTATATGCTGGAGAGCAACGTGTTCCCAAATGCTTCTTTCTTTTTTCGCCTGTTAAGCTTTCCCACTTACCATTAGTAAACAATGGCGATCCTTTGAAAGAAAGGAAATATTTCTTGAAATTCCTTCATTTTTTATTATTGAATTTGGGACAAATACTAAGAAACCGACTCGGTTGGTCGCTGCGCGTGGGCTGCAGTTAGGATCTCTTGTACTCTGTGTGTGTAGGCGTCTGAATATAAGAACTTATTCAGTTCATTTCACTTCTGGTATACCTTTTCCATACCCTCCTACAATATGTAAGTGAAAGTACCAGCCTCTAAGGAAATTATTTCTCCGGATCCGATTTCTATTCTCCAACTAACTTTGCATTTAAAAGAGTTTCAAAACGATTGCCAGTTAGTTTACAATTCTTACTACAATACAACTGTTCAAAGATATCAGTGAAGAGTGGTTTATGAAAGATTTACTACATTTTATTCCTATGCCATTGATTCAAAAACTAAAAAGGTATGTCTCCCCTCCCGAGTATGATTACCTGAGTGTCCAATTTTCAGAGACAGGCTGCTACCACCTTGCGTTCTTGTGAAGCATTGGCATAAAAAATTGTCACAATTTCTGTCTAGAATTTTGTATATTAGAGTAGAAAGGAAATAGTTCCAACAAATATAATTCATGAACCCTTTTATATTGGCATGAGTGGGTGTTTTATAATGAACTTCATTTGTTAAAGAAGCCATAAAGCGCTTCTTGCTAATTTTCATTTTACTTCCTAGGAAAACGTTCTTTACATAAAAATTTCCACAGCGTATCGTCATCTCATCATAGCTTTCGCAGCCCCATCGAACTATTGATGAGTAGTAGCGAATCATTTCCTAATCCTGGCTCCATATACGCTCAACTCCCGACTTTAATCCATACTCTTGCTCACCGGTGTCAATCGACAATTGCCCTGTCAGTGCAATGTGCGCTGCGTTGACTTTGCTGACTGTTGTACTGATTACGGGGCGACATGTTTAACTTGTAAAGAAAGACAATGCGATGACTTCCAGCCTGACCTTCCGTGCCAATGTAATGGTGCATGCAGAAAACATGAGGACTGTTGCAATGACTTTGAACAGAGATGTGGTGGTATGTACTTGACTAGAGATCATATTTGCACTACTATATCGTAACGAAAAGTGTTTATGCAGTCTTCAATCTGCAACTGATTAATTTTAATTATTACTCAAATCTATTTATCACAATTATATACTATTTAAACTGACATCCACATATACTATTAAAGTTTGCTTTAAAGGGTATCTCACCAATGTCGACACCTACGCTGTAAGCTTACGCAATCAAATAGGGGTGTTCTATTTTTGGATTACGAAGCATTTTTTCATCTTAACATTCTCTAACTAACGGCTGACGGTTAAAAATTAGAGTTTCAGTATTTATAGGGGAATTTTTTTCATTGCATAATATATTTAAAAATGTAAGTATTTTGCCGTGATCAATAAACCTTTGCTCTAACTTAACCTTATAACGAATTATTAAAAAAGGTTTGATACTAAAAAGATTTTATTAATCCCACATTCGTTGATTCAAAATTAACACATGAATAAAAATTCGTGTCAAACCTTCTCATGCATAATATGCAAATTGGACGGAATAACAAACAAGAGGTTATCTAAGATTTGTCGACGATGAATAAGTCATTGATCCTACATCTTTGTATAGCTTTTATGCAGCAACTCAATACTAATGCTTTCTTTAATCTTGAACACATTCAGAATTCCTTATCAGTGTGAGTAATCATATTTTCCGGTATTGCACCAATTCCTGTTGCAACAGATTCAGTGACGGATGCGGAGCTCCAAACGTTATCAGAAGCATTGTTAACAGCCGACGTCAATAATTGTGCAAATTTGGTAACTGTCAATCAACAAGGATCAACTTCCTTTCATAATCACAGGGATAATGCTCCGTTGCCGTAAGTCGAATAAATAATATGGAAAGGTTTTACTTTCATTCAAAATAAAAACTTTCTGACTCAACCAATGAATTGAATGCATTGTTGTATAGGTGAGCTTGTAACAAAACAAGTTCATGCATGCATTGTGATGCAGAAAAATCTTTATACATCTTATTTTAAACAATAAATGTGCCTAGGCCATGGGCTTACAAGATTTTTTACTTATACCACATCCTACGACTGTGGTCACATCTTTGAAGACTTTAATACATGCGTCACAAATGGAATTATCAAAACTGTCAACTTTTATTCCAGCCTTTTGACAGTGCAGTCATCCGCCTACACAAAGCCCACAATAGAAAAGCTTCTTCCTCTCCACAATAACTATGTGGCAAGAGTCAGCGACGCGGAGGTCGTTACAACCCAAGAAACACAGGAAGAGACAGCCTTCCTTGATGCCATAATGCCCACAAGCGTAATGAAAAAGGCAGAAAAGTTCCTGGTTGACAAAGGCTATATCACAACACGTAGGCGATTGTCCAACGGAAGTTATCGCACCAACAACAGAGCTTTTCGGGATGCCATCCATCAAATTTGGTTTGGCCTCTACTCCAGGGAGAATAACACGTTGGGCTCCTCAGGTTTTGAGCATGTTTTCCTCGGTGAAATCAAAAATGATAAAGTCCAAGGCTTCCACAACTGGGTATTCTTCAGCAAGGAGGAGCAAAATAACAATCTCAACTACAAGGGGAAAATCGGACCTAATGTCAGTCTTGGAGATGTGAGTGACATGTGAATTTTGAAATATCTATATGTACATGTATGGCATTTGTTTTGTTTATCGAATTGTGTTTGCTTATTGCGTCTCTCGCTTACGCTGCCTCTTATACAGAAGAAAACTATTATCTTGAAAAAGACTTTTCTGTATAGTTCTGTACCCACCGTCCAGCACCTAAACCAATACTCAATATATCACACACAACTGCGTCTTGTGTATTATACAAAACCTCTTTTCTATCATTTCCTTTTCCCTTCATCCCGTCAGGGAGCCAGCCAACAACGCAGTTCGCTGTCACTTTTATTTGTTATCTAAACAGGAAAGACTTACATGTTATTAAAGAAGGATACGGCTTATTAAAAGATCTCATTCATTTACTTTTACAAATCTGTTACAAATCCGAAAAGAAAATCCAGGAAGAAGTGAGGGAGGTAGTCTTTTTTTCAAAAGAAAAATGGCTAATACCTGCCTTCCTGTTTAGGAATATTAGGCAGCTAAAGAATTAATATTGGTTTTTCTACAAATCCTTTTGAACAAACATTTCAAACATATTAATTTGCCATAAATCACCTGGCTTAAAAAGGAAAACGGATATCCATTCAACACTACTTTCGGTTTTTATGTCAAAGCAGGTCTTCATGCTTGATTTATGCTTTGCCTGTTCTACTACCATGTTCCGATTTAAAATTGGATTGATTAGAAAGTTGAATATCATTCGCATTTAGAAAACTTTTACCTGTATCGCTTTAATTTAAATACAAATTGATGATTTATTTTTTATTTTGAGCAGAAAGGAATGATTGTAAAGCACAAATTTGACTGGAATAACAAGGAGAAACCAATTAGCAGCATGTTTGTTGGTCCCAGCCCCGAGTTTGAAATCGCTTTATACTCTGTTTGTTTCTATACCCGACCTGGTTCAAGATGTCCAGTGAAACTTAACGGAAAGAATGTCAGTGTTTCCACCCATTATATTTACAAACAAGGAAAACGCTATGTTGGTAGTGCTTTCCCCGATATATAAAATGTTCAATGGATGTTTTAAATTGCTGACTACTAATTTGTTTGCATAATTGATGACAAGAACACACACAACAATATAAATTATGTTATTAGAAATTGTTCGTGGATAGTTTAATAAATCACATTGTTAAAAACTTTTGATATAATCTTTTCTCCCAAACTTTTGGGCAAGTTATATACTGTTAGACATTATGATATAGCAAAATATATTATCATATTACACTGTTGTGCATAGTGCATATCAAATTAATGGATGGGGACTATGATGGTCTTTCAGTAAAGTAGAAGAAGGCTTTCCTAATTTTCCTACATACTGTGACTGGAATTTATCCCTTCTAACTACACCATCGTCTTGTTATGGGGTTTTTTACACTTGACCGCGCATTAGAATGAGTAGAATCCAAGAAGCACAAGCTCTCCAATAAAATTGCAAGTTCATTGAAGTACTGACTGAATCAAATTTTGATCTGACCATTCAATTCGAAGTAGCACAGATTTGATCTTACATTCGTTTGTGAACATTCTGTTCTGCAGTTTTCAGAAATATTAGTTAATCATTCTACATGGAATAATAAGTATATTCACTATGCTGTTTAGTTTTTCGCTCATGATAACCATACGCATTGTATATGTATAACTAAGAAAGGCATCAGTCTGTTTTATATAATTCTCTCTTTTCCCACTTCCTCTACAAAAATGAAAATAATTATCCCACTGTAAACTTCAAGAAAACATAAACGTCTGTTAAAGGGAGCTTCTGTTTTTGTAATACACTTGCATGAGGTCTCAAAATTGAGATAATTGCTTCAGACAGATGCAGGTACATCCCCTCAGCGCTTTTGTCTGACTCTTTAAGAATATCTATACGCTATGTACTTGCAAAACCCTTTTTAATGGTAGAATTGCTTCGGGAAAAATATTTGCGTGCATACACAAAACGTTTTCTTAGCAAACCGTCTGAGAGGCACTATTGGGTCAACATCCCTTGATCCAATACCACATACTTAGACTTACCTATTACTCATCCCATCTCTGCAATTCTAAAATTTGCTCCAATTTCTATCTTTCTTTTTTCATTAGAAAAAATGCTGAAGGTAAGGAGTCATCTTTTCCTCAGAATCTTATACACATGGTTAAGCATGCAAGTGGGAAGATGAAAAGTTTTTCTTTCATCTTTTGTAAATTCTTTCAACGTTCTTCAGCCCCAAATAAATTTTTGACAGATGAGAGGAGGTGATATAACAATATAAAAACCCTTATGGTTATAATATCTAATAGAAGCATACCTAGCCGTAGGGTAGATGCAAAATGTATAATGCTGAACTTTAGTACAAACAACTTCCAGCAACAAAAATCTTGCAGATATAAAAGTATGCGACCAAGACTAATATAATATTGAATCTTCGATAACTAGCAAGTCCTTTTAAGTACAGTAGACAATCGTTTTCTCGTGAAAGCATTCTTCGGGATTTAACAGGAAACTCTGCTTGATCCACGTTTGTAGAGCTTCTGAAACAACATGCTAGGTACCTATACCCGAGAACTCATGTGACTATATGATGACACATAACATAAAGTCTCTTTCTGTGTTCTATGAATGTATGCTCTACAGCTCAGGTCGTTCACAGATACCAATGTTTTAATCTAATGTGCAATAAAGATCACATGAAGTACCTTGTGGCAAGTGAGAAAGCAAATGTCAAAAAGGTTTCTTGTAGTATCACTTCTCAAAAGCGTCCGACAAGGTCTTTCAAGGCTATCTCATCTGAAGAGGTGGCAGTGATATAGATGGAACGTGTGATGATGATGAGATGAGGCGTATGAAAATTCATTCTCTTAAGTGCTGACTGAGTTGAAAGATAAAATCGTTTTGACAATGTCTGTACGTGTTGAATTAGGTATATTTGAGTTTGATTAGTCACCCGTAAAAAGAGATTCCATTTGCATTGTTTCATTATTACTACCATCATCCATAAAGACCCAGTCTATTACCGTAAAGCATGAGCATAGCAAATTGGTTTAGAATATTTGAATCTATCATCTTGGTTTGGCGTAATGAATAATGGGAAATGGTATTAGCATTTCGTCATAATAATAACATACCCAATTGCTTTGTGGGATGGAATGTAATCATGAACATTATAGATACAGGTACAATATGTGGTTATAAGATTGGTTTAATATAATGTTCACAAACGATTCGGAATCCAGTTTATAAGTTAACAATGATGATCAAAATTGAATCTACTAGTAATCGGTATCTATAATCAAAATTGCTAATCTGATTTTGAAAAACTATTATGATTACCTTTCAAAAGAGGTACTTTATATGAAATCATCGATCAAAAAGTGAATTCCGAAAATTCAATATGAGTCATTTGCTTTTTGTTTGGTGCTATAAATGTACCGCATCAACCGTTGATTCTGATCAGAATCGTAAAGAACATAACAAATCAGACCACAATAATCATTGATCCCTTCCTTAAACGTTTTAAAGAAATGCAGTCTAAAACGTTTTAAACTTAAACGATATTTTAATATTGAATGTTATCCATACAATTTAAAGTTGTACCGGCGTAAGACAGGGCAACAATGTTTACTAACAATTCTACTTCATGAATCATACAAATTACATAAAAAGTCCCAAGTGTTTGGAGTAAATATTTTAATTCGTTTTCAAAACCTCAGTACTGAATAAACTAATCCTTTTCCTAGGAACTCACATACTTGTGCTAACAGCAGCCGCACAATATTGTACAAAAGTAATATATTTGACCTATGTTAAAACTATGGCTATCCACATTTTATGCATTAAGAAAATATGCGAATTGTAAGTCTAGCTCAAATTCGTGGAATAATGTAGTGCGTGAGCACAATGCGGCATTGCTACAGTATTGGTATATACAGTCGGCAACAAAAACGAATATGTACCTCTATTTTTCAAGGTATGCTAATGAAGATTTGCTCAGCATCTTAGTTCTCGGAAGCATGTTGTTTACAAATTACGTTATGTTTATAACTGCTGACGTTTGTGCGTGATTTACTGAGTTTGCTCACCGTTTCATCAGTCATATACCATTTGAAGATGGGAAGATGATAAAATTGGGTTCAAGGCGATTCATATGTGTGAAAACTCTGTATTATGCATCATTGTACTGAAAACTTGCAAAATTCAAGCTTAAACTTTGAAAAATCAACCAAAAATGAGAAAAGTTTTTACAATTTAACGAAGCGAAGAGGGGTTGGTGGTAGGTCTGGTGTCACCTCATTACTTGAATTATTATGAAATCATAACGCTAACGGTCAAAGCAACGGAAGGAATACAATACCTTGGTCTGAAAAATGAAGAGGAAGCGGACGTGGCCTTCCTTTTACTATCGTTATCACCACACACCATTCCATAACTTTCATTTCAGATTTGACGAAAAATCGGCACTTGTACATTTATACTAATGGTATTTATTTATTCAAAAAGCGTTCATGTCAGGATATGATTTTTTTCTGGAATCAAACAACATCCCATGGAACTTCCTTCCGCAGCCTACAACAACCAGATTTCCTTTACCATTCCTTCTTAATACCATATATATATAATTTAATTTTGAGTGGTGCATTGATATACCCCTCGGAAAAAATGAAAACGGATTCGGCTATCCGTTCTAAAATGGGTTCCATATCCGCATAAAAATTGAAGAAAGACAAGTCAAAATAAAATTTGTAACGTGATAATCGTAAATTGGAATGAATGAAATGGTAGCAACTAACTACGCACCATGCTTGCCTACTAGATGTGTAAACGGCTGTAATCACTTGTTGTAGCTCGTAATTCGTACTAGCGATAAGAAATACGTTATATGTCAAACACACGCTTTACAACTGCTACGGATATCGTTCGTCCGGGTAAAAAGAAGATAGATAATATCTGTAAGGCATATATAAGCATCGTTTTTAGCATTAAGGCTTGATTAGCAACCACATTTCACTTTTCCAATCCACCTTCTCAATAGGGCACCTAAGGTGTGCAACTAGAAATGTCTTGAGAAAAGGCTACAGGTGCGGAATAGGTGTACTCACAAGTACATCGCGTCCGTCCGGTCTCAGTCAAGTTTCTAAAATAAACTTGGAGCAGTCCCAGACAGACGTGTGCTCTCCTTCCTTCATTGTGCCTGCAATCGATGGTGGGATAGCAATTGCTCTCTGGGATTACATGTGCTCATTGTAACATCCTCTCTAGAGTAGTGAGCTCACATTAAACTCGTCCAGGGATGTAGAGACCGTATCTATTATGTATGTTTGTGGGTTACATGATATGTTAATGTATTTTCGATTCTGTTTACAGCCCATCCATCCATCCTACATGCCAGGAGTCCCATATCCTTCCGCAATAAGTTGTGTTTCAGTTAATAATTTTACAAATGAATGAAAGCGGGAATGAATTTCATTCATTCATTCATTCATAATCTTTAAACATATCAGAACTGTCGTTTTTGCTATTATTGCCTTGATTCACACTCACAACAGACCAGGATGTATAGGCTGGAGCTTATATGCAACACACATCCTTCCTCTCTGAGTTGAGCGGAACCTGCGACAACGAGAAACGATGGTACTTTGGAAGTGATTAGCATTGTGCTCACGTAAAGTTGTTGATATGAATGAAGCACCTGATGCAAAAGGTGTTTCCCATCAAACACATCATTTAACCGGCAGAAAGCAAGCAAGGTGGTAAATTGTTAAAGGAAGGAAGGTTATGGTTGTTGATTTTTGAACTGTTAGATCTTTTTATTTGATGCAACCATTCCTTCTTATAATCTCACTCATTCATACGAATAAAGAGTAAGTACTCACCTCAACATCTAACATCACATTTAATTCTTTCTTGGCTTGCCCGCTGCACTGATGGGTAAATAACTATATTTTATCATGGTCATAAGCATCATG